>JAEANM010017213.1:0-13018 GCA_017656035.1 Myanophis thanlyinensis
ACGAGAAATCCCCCCCACCCCCAATTGGCTTCTTACAGTGGGGAATTCTCAACATGGTCTCCTTAGGTCAATGATGCTGAACTGTGACACGTGTGTCAAAGGTGACGTGCCATAACATTTTGGGTGATATACCGGCATTCAGTAACAACTATTCTCCATAGCACTCCCTGTTTTTGCGGTATTTTCAGAGGCTATGCGAGAATGGAGTGTGCTTTTGCACAGTCTCTGGACCCTCTGAAAATGAGTTTGTGCTGTTTGTTATAAAGGATTTCTGACATGCCGACCCCAAATGGTTTGCCATCACTGTCTTAGGGGAACAGCAAGGTGGTGCCTGAGGCAATTTGTGGCTAAGCCATACAAAGCCCTCACATGGAACCGATTCCACGAACCCACTCAGAACTGGTATCCCTCTGCAATGGCAAGGTTTGTTTCCTTATTTATCAAATTTATGTAGCTGCCCATCTCACCCAAAGTGATTCCTGGTTGTTCTGATGGTTGTTGTGCTGTGGCCTGGCTGCAACTTTTGAGCCATTCTCTAAAGCTGTGATGGCAAACCTATGGCACGGGTGCCACAGGTGGCACACAGAGCCATCTTGCTGGGCACACAAGGTGTCGGCCAACTTACCTCCAACTGAGCATGCACGTGCAATTGCACATGCATGCATGCACGAATGCAGAGACCCAGCTGGTCTTCGGGCCTCCGCTGTGCAATTGCAGCAGGAAATCCAGCTGGTCTTCGGAGCTCTCCTGCGCATGCACACGTGATTGCTCAGGTGTGCATGAGTGTGTGCGTGCAGCGTACATGCATTGCATGTGCAAAAGCTGCATGCATGCACAGATGGTCCGGCTGTACATGCAGGGCACATGGAGGAGCCGCACGTAAGTGTGGATGGCATACTCAAAGCGTGTACTTTTTGGCACTTGGTAAGTAAAAGGTTCGCCACCACTGCTCTAAAGTAACCCATGCTGAAATTTGCTGGAGTGGTCCACCTGAATGGCGACTGAGTCGGAGAGGTTAGTTTATGCAGCCTGAAAGGAAGGAAAGAACGAAGCTGGTGAAGTCAGCAGAGTCCCCAGGCACTTAGTCCTAACTTCATGGTAAAAGTGTCCTTTTTCAACTCTGAATGTTCTGCCTCCTGCAATAATGCGGGTGTGTGTGGAGTGGAATAATAAAGGACCGACTTCACTTACTGCCATTAGTTCCCAGGCTTCTCACCGGTGCAAATCTGACCTTGTTAATTCTGAAACTGTTCGTCTGTGACAGTCTGTGGGAGTTGAGTAATGTATTAAAACTTTATCTAGTCTCATTAGTTTCAAAGCACCTTGGGAGACTTTAGTGAAGGAGAACAGAAGAAGCTTTGGAGCTACCTTGGTCTAGACCAAGGGTATCAAACTCGGATCATCATGGCGTCATCACGTGATTTTTTTTTCCTTTGCTAAACTGGGTGTGGGCGTGGGCAGTGTGTGATGCCTGCGGACTGCGAGTTTGACACCCCTGGTCTAGAACAGTCTAGAGTGGCGAACCTTACACTTACCGAGTGCCGAAAAGTACACGCTTTGCGCATGCCATCCACACTTGTGTGCGACTCCTCCATGTGCGCTGCATGTGCAACTGCACCATCTGTGCATGCATGCGCACAGGCACACACACACACATAAGCAATTGTGTGTGCATGCGCAGGAGTGCTCTGAAGACCAGCTGGATTTCTTTTTGTAATCGCATGCATAGCAGAGGCCCAAAGACCAGCTGGGTCTCTGTAATCGCGCATGCATGCATGCGCAATCGCATGTGCATGCTCAGCTGGAGGTAAGTTGGCCAACAGCTTGTATGCCCAGCAAGATGGCTCTGCGTGCAGAGAGGTGCCTCTCTGTGGCACCTGTGCCATAGGTTCTCCATCACGGGTCTAAAGGACTGGCTGTGAGATTCTTTGAGTTGAAGTCCACACATCTTACAATTGCCAACTTTGAAAAAAAATGCTGTTCTAGAGGATCCAGAAAGAAGGGTTCATCTTCACTTCCACCTGCACTCATTCCGGGCACAGGCTGAATTCCCACCTTGCCATTAGCTGTACAGATAGTCCTTGACATACGACTCTTCATTTAACAATGGCTCAAAGTTTAAGACAGTCTTGGAAAAAGTGATTTTGGAGCTGTCCTCAAAGTTGCACAATCCCCACAGTCCCCTGATCACAATTCAGGTGCTTGGCAACTGGCTCACTTTTATGATGGTTTCAATGTCTTGCAGTCATGTGATTGCGATGTGCTATCTTCCCAGCTAAGTCAAATGGGGAAGTCAGATTTGCTTAATGATTGTGTGATTCGTTTAACAATCATAATAGAATAGTAGTTAAATTGGGTCTGATTATATGATGTCTCACTTAAGGACCACATCGTTTAGCAAACAAAATTCTACTTCCTACTTGTGGTTGTAAGTTGAGGACTTTCCTTCCTTCCTTCCGTCCTTCCTTCCTCCCTCCCTCCCTCCCTTGATTTGATACCTATTTGTACCATTAATTTATCAGCATGAACAATCATCTTCCACCTGGGGAATTTGCAGGGCTAAATGATGTTTATGGGACTGTTAATTCTCAGAGGGAAGCAGCACAAAATATCCAGTGTTCAGAAATACCTTTAAATGTGACTAGCTCCTCAAATAACCTCTCTGCATTACTTCATGTTGGTTCTAGTGAGGTTTTTCTCTCTCATTAGTTAGTTATACCACAGTTGAGTAGGATAAACAAATTAAATAGTTCAGTAAAGTGAACTTAAGTGAACTAGGATGAGAGAGGTATACTGTTAGTTGAGGAAGGGTGGAAAAAATGAGAAAATGACCCAGATAGCATCAGGGTGTGAGAGGAACAAGAAAGGTCATCGCTGAATATGTTCTGTATGGTGCATTAATGCTGATGATAGAAGTTTTGAAGCTTTATGCTGGAGTGGGTTATGTTTATAAGTAACAATGAATAGTTTGTTGGATAAATAACGGAGTGGGAAAGGTAATAAAGTTGAGAAGAACATGTTGCCAAGGAAGGAAAATAGAAATGTTTATGTCCTTATTTAAAGTTCTGGCTTCCAACTTATTTCTTTGATATGTACTACTATCATCTTCAAAATTACTACTGTTATCGCTTTCCTTTAACCAACGTGTTTCTCATTTTGGGCAGCTTGAAAATGTGTGTATGCTGGCTAGGAAATTCTGAGAATTGCAGTTTGCACATCTTCAAGTTGCCCAGAATGAGAAGCATGCTTTAACTTAAGGACTTGTAGATGAAGGGACAAAGAAGAGGAGGTCAACCTATTCTCCAAAAGCAAGAGAAGAAGCAATGGATGGAAACTAATCAAGGAGAGAGAACCAACTAAAACTAATGAAGAAGAGAAAGGAGAAATTTTCCTAACAGTGAAAACAATTAGTGGAACAGTTGGTCTTCAGAAGTTATTGGGGCTCCATCACTGGAGGTTTTTAAGAGGAGACTGGACAACCACTTGTTTGACGTGGTATAGGGTCTCCTGCTTCAACAGAGGGTTAGGCTAGAAGACCTTAAAGATCTTCCCAACTCTGTTATTCTGTGATCAGTTGGGTTAACTGGATTTCTTGGTTTTGTTGTACCCGTTCACTATGTCTCAGCAGGTGGCAGCACCTAACCGACCTTGACTACTCTTGGAAAAAAAAAAAAACCCCAGCAGGCTTGATCTTGATTTGTAGTTTCTGGCTAGATTAGGAGATGGCTGGCTAGGAAATCCTAGAGATGTAGCTAAATTGGGTAATGGGAGGAAAACAGGCAAAGGGAAGAAAGAATTGAATTTAAATTAAGGGAAACTTTATTTTGATATCACCAGGCAGCTTTTATTTATTTATTTTCCAAATTTCCCTTGTCTCCTTAGTTTGTAAGTCAACTTGATTACAGATTTCCCCAGTTTGCTGTCTTTTGAATATTAACTTCTGCTTCTGACAGACTAAAAATTGTAGACACAATTTTTCTGATTAATTTACTGAAACCATTTGCTTCTGAACTTCCCACTTTGAATGAATTTTCTGGGCTGGGGACGGAGATAAGCAGTAAGATGAAAAACCCAGCAAGAAATATAAATGTTATCATGAATCAGTTGCTAAAGGACATCAATAATCCATTTGTTCAGAAGGTAGGAGGCAGAGCGTGCAAAAATTTAAATGTTAGGTTGCTAAAAATCCTTGGACATGAAATGGCCTTTTCATCTTAAGGCAAAGAAAGATGCAAGGAAACTGGTTTGCATTTCTCTGAACATTTTCAAAGTCTACATGCCTGGTGTGTTTTGCTAAAGATGACCACAGTTTCACACATTATCTGAGGACATGAGACGTTAATGTTATAATTGGGGAAGCAGCATTCTTTTCAGATGGAAGAGGTTTAAGAGAAGAGGCTTAGGCTTTCTAGGCTAGGAGTTTAGCTTTGCAATCAGTTGCTGCTGTGGACAATTTGTGGCATGGTCAATCAAATAGGTCACAGGGTGGAAAGTGATAGATGGGCCAGCTGTCAAATATCCTATAAGGCAGGCAAGATGGCAGCTACATGGTCAAAGGGCAGATTTGGGAAGTGAAGCTGAGGCCAGGAGTTCTGTTCAAATCTGATTATGTCTTCAGTGGTTGGTGAAGTTCACTGGTTTATATAGCTACCAATCTTGTCCTCAAGACAATCTAGACCAGTTAATGGAGCTTTGAGCAGTAGTGAGGAATCTCCGGCCTTCAAGGATTTGCTCATACGTCTCCATTAGTTGGTGAAGTTCATTGATGGTCCTCAAGGCAGTTTAGCCCTATCAGTAATGCCTTGAGCAGGAGTAAGGAATTTCTGGCCTCTCCTAGAAGATAACCCATAACTTTCAACATTTTTCAGTATTGGCTGTGTTGTCTGGGACAAGTGCGAGATGTGGTTCAACTCATCCAAAAAGATACAAGTGTCTTTGCATAAGCCTAACAGACACTCTACCTATTCTGTCTGCATAAGGAGAATGGATGGTTTGATGGGACTTTATAGATGTAGGCCCTGACAATGCAGTGGGAAAAATCATAGTGATAAGGTACTATATATGCTTGGCATTTCAGAAGACACTAGTCAAACAGTGAACTGGGTAACTTAAAAGATTATGCTTCATGTTATAATTATAAATGTCTAGTACCTGTGTGTCTCCAAAAATAAGACCAGGTCTTATTTTCTTTTGGGGAACAAAATAAACACTAGGGCTTATTTTGTGGGGGGTTGTCTTATTTTTCCATGTATGGGAGGCCCACATCTACTTGCTTGAAGCGGAGCAGGAGGCTGAGCGACACACCGGTGCCACAACCACAAGGTGAGTGGGGTGGTCGTGGAGCTGCCCAACATGCCCTCCACCAGCTTACCTAAGGCCCAGCAATCAGGCTATCCGTGCCCTGCCTGGTTTTGTGACCTTGGCACCAGCACATTGCTCAGCCTCCTGCTCTGTTGCAGCCATGAGCAAGAAGAAGAAGTGGGCCAGTGGCCACGTGGGCTGCTGCAGCACATGGTTGTTGGAATTGCTGCTGCAAAGCAGTTGTCGGGATGTGGATGGCCCGGCTGTGGGGGCCCTGAAGTAAGCCGGTGTGGGACATGTGGGGCACTTCCACCCCCCTACTTCGCCTTGTGGTTGCGGCACCGCGAGCAACCAGACGGAATGGGTGGCCGATTGGCTGTGCAGGTTCTTAAGTAGGGCTTTAGGGGGTGGTGCTTATATTAGGCTCACATGAAAAAACATGCTAGGGCTTATTTTTGGGATAGGTCATATGTTTGGGTATAAAAATGTCACTCCTGCTTGGGGCCTATCATCTGAGAATTAGTGAAATGTTAAAACAAATGAAGATACCCAGAAGAGATGGCAAAGCACAAACAATTGTGTTCCTTCTTTTTGCTTGGTATATAGAACAGGACACCCAAAACATTTATATTCGGCTTGCGCGTAAAGTTCTGTGTTGCAAGCATCCAAGCTGTGATAAAATAGGGATAATAGGAATTGTAATCCAAGCACATTTGGAGAGCGCCAGGTTGAGAAATAATGCTGTACTATTGAAAATGGTGTGCACAAACTGTACATACACATGCTGAAAAATTAGAGGCCTATTTAGTTTCTGTTGAGCATCATTAAATTAGCAACAGAGGCACTGTGGGTGTATTGTTGAGCCCGGAAGAATAAAGTGTAAGAGATAATTAGTTAATATCCGTCTTGTCTCAGTTGGGCTCCACCTGTTTGTTAGCTCCTTTAAAAAAAAAAATGTCTAAGATTCATAGCAATTAAGCCATTCTCAGCAAGAGGGTTTTGCAGCTACCTGTTCTCTCAATCACTTTCTCTAATGAAAGTATTGTTGCAATTTCTTGCATTATCAATGTTCTGATGTATAGCTCAGTGAAGGTTAGTACTGGTTGGAAATATGATTCATTGAGCGAGGAGGGTGATATGTGTTCGCCAAACAAACTTATGATTCATATGTGAACCATGTCAGTTCTGAAGAAGAGACGCTCATTGGCCAGCTGGCTGGTGTGGACTTGCTTCCCAAAGGATCATAGGATATCAACTCCATGAAAGGTAGGTGAGAACAGGAGGAGACATTCTGAAGACTGATGTCTACAACTTCACTTGGATGTCTGTGAGTGACACTTTTTCCAAGCCTTAGAATTGGACATGCTTTGAAGAAAGAGGCCTTTCACTTATTATATTCTTGTGCTTTTGGCGATGTGCACACATTAGGCTAATCATAGTTTGCTTCAAGCATTATGTTGCACAAGCACAGTTTCTGGGTTCGCTTGTCCCATTAATCCATAACATACAGTTTACAAACCACAAGGGCTGATTTTCTGTAATGAGCTCCAATGAACAGATTGGAGAAACATTGCTGTAAAACATGCAGCCTTTTTGCCCCAAACTGACAGTACCTATATAAATACAAAACAATAAAATTGACCAAGTAGGTTTGACAAAAGAAAACTTCACTCAACACATAATTATGGAATTTATATTTATACAATGTCATAGCAGGTTTGTTAGATACAGTATTTTGATGCCTGAAGATATGGTGTCCCTTCTGCATCTTACACACAGAAATTGACAAAGTTAATATCTTTCACTCTACTTGTCACAGTCCATTTAAGAAGAGAAAAGAGACTTAAGAATTTTCCCAGAAAGATGGTTATGCAATTGTGAAGCTACCTTGGAGAAGACTCTTTATCTATAGTAGTAGATAAACTTAAGTCTCAAGTGCATACATTTCATCAACGAATAAAGGCAAATATACATGTCCTCGGATAATGTTCCAGAATCCAATCAGAGTTGGTCACTGACACCAGAAGTTTTGTCTTCTGAGCTTTCAGACTTGTGCTGGAGATCATCCACTCTCTAGTAGAGAGACCAGCACACACTCTGCTAGAAAGAAGTTCCTGAAGATGGTCTCCAGCATGAGTCCAAAAGCTTGGAAGACAAAACTTCTGGCCCCAATGACCGACTCAGATTGGATCCTACAACTTTCCGCTAAGTAACATGCTTAGTCATCCAAAAATCTTCAGTGGTTTGCCATGACTTTAATTCACAAGATATATTTTTCTTCCATCAGTTTATCCCTTGTTTTGTCGTATTAACCCGTTTCCTTTGCCCAACATGTTGAACTGTAAACCAACTGTATGGATTGAATTGCCACATCCTACATTAAAAAGTGATTGGCATCTTTGTGGCTCAGCAGGTTGTGAGGATCTAGCCCAGGGGTGTCAAACTCGGTTTCATTGAGGGCTGCATCAGGGTTGTGATTGACCGTGGAGGGTTGGGGGGTGAGTGTGATCAGGTGGACGGCTGGGGGTGAGTGTGATCAGAGCCCCAAGGAATGATGTTGAATAATATATAATAATATATTATTATATTATATTCCTTGGGGCTCTGTTTTTGGCTACATTGGCCTCCTGCAGCCCTCTGCCAGCGAAAATGGAGCTTGGGGAGGCTGTGTGTAGCCCTCTCTGGCTTCATTTTTGCTGGCACAGGCCCCACGGGCCGGTCCTCACTGTTTCGAGGGCGGCCCCACGGGCCAGATGTAAGCACTCCACGGGCTAGAGTCGATCCACAGGCCTTGAGTTTGACGCCCCTGATTTAGCCTATCACTTTAAACTGAGCCCAGTTTAAAAACAATAAAAGCAGTTTGCACAAGCTGAATATTTATGCTACATTTTGCATCATTTCAAAAGTTGTTCCTAAAGTTAGCTTCAGTTAGAAAGAATTGCTGCAATCCTGTTTAGTAACTGAAACCAGCCTTGTTTAAGATAACTCATCTGAGGATTTGATCTTCCAGGAGGAACATTAGGTGAGCAGGCAGTAAGATAGATAGCTATATTATAGTGTTTCTCAACCTTGCCTTTGAGATGTGTGGAGTGCTAGGGAAATTCTGGGAGTTGAAGTTCACACAACTGAAAATGGCCAAGAAATATTGCTATAATTAATATACGAGGCACTGAATCTATGATTTGCTTGGGGATGCTACAGCTAGCTAAGAAAGCACTGAAGAGAGACCTTTAGCATCCTGGCTAGGAAATGTCTTGTTTGTGCGATGCTGTTCATGGACTCTACCGAGAAAAGGAATTGCTCAATGGGAAAGGAAGCTCACGCTGGACTTTTGTACCGTTTACATGCCTTTTCCATGAAAAACAATACCAAATTATATGTTGCAATGGAGAAGGGGTTTATTTGGAGGAAAGGTGAGAAGTCAGCTTAAAAGACATGTGTTTGGATTTTTAAATAATAGGTTCTCCTTTCTTGTGGAGGGATAAATCTTATGATTTGCTTCAGTTTTGTGGGCAAAGCACAGCTTCTGGTTGTTGCTATTCCAATTAGGATCAACCTTTATTATTTATGTTGAGTTAGAAAATGCTGACTCAGATTTGATTTTATAAGGGATGACATTTAAAAGAATGGGGGCTAATTATAGTTTCAACCATAGTTCCGCAGGAGAGGGCATTCATATTTCTGTTAAATATTTCTGGAGCAATATAATGAGTCATTAAATACAACTTCTGTACTAAATACCCTGATTGCCTAATGATTAGGTGTTGGTAACTGAAATCACATGCACTCACACCATTCTTTCCCTCTGAAAATCTTGCATAAAACCAAGGAAATGTTGTTCTGAGTAATACATTAGCTGGGGTTGCCCAAGAATTGTAAAATGGCCTTTGGTTGCACAACATGTAAAAATGCAGTCTGGAAAATGTCTGTTATGCCGATGTCAGAAATGTTACTTCTGTAAATACATAGGCAAAAATAGTAAAAAAGAGAATCTTTTTGATAGTGGTGAACAATATAATGGATGCTGATAATAAGTCAAAAACATTTCATAACCAGCTGGTAGATAGTTGGTGTAGTACAGTGGAGAAAGATATTAAGCAGCTCAAAATTTAGTTAGTTTGTTGTGGATTTTTAACCCATACTCTCTTGTGTGGTTTATGAAGATAAAGTGGGAATGTTTTTCAAAAATATACATGCTTTTCTTCCAAGTAATGGCTTGGATTAATGTAACCTCTTAGGAAACAGATCTTATGATCATCCAAGCACTTCACATACCTCTACAGTTCAAATGGAAAAATGTGACTAAAATTATTTCTTACTTAAAAAAAAAGTTCAAATAACCAAGAGGTTTACATGCTCAGTAAAAAAGTATATGTGAATAATAGTGATATGATTGAATGCTGTCCTACCCTTGGCTCATATCCAAATGTAGATTTCTTAAAATTAAGAAATCTAATTGTGCAAACAAATTGGAAAGAAAAGTCTTGTTTCCATTTCTTCTTTTTCCAGCCAGATCAGGAACTCCTGTAATGGTGCTACTATCAATTTTAGTTTGATAGAAGAGAGAACTCTGGGGCTAAAGGAGAAATGGGAATATATCAAACCATAATTAATGATGAGCAGATGGATAATTCAGAGTCAATCATAGCTAGGAAAATAATGATTAGCCAGCCCATCTGTCCTGCATTCTAGTAAAAAGAGGTTCAAGCAGCTTTGAGAGGTCTTGCTTTAATTGATTTATTAATAATTAGCTTTAAGAGTTTTGGCTTATTCAGTTTCCAAGATTCTGTATATTAACTCCTTAGCTTCTTGACAATAAGCCGAGTTAGAGAAACTAGCTGTAAATCTTTCCAGGTTGTACTCTGTTGTTAGAGATTTGATGGTTCCGAGAGAGAGGACGAGAAAGATTTTAAATCTATACTTATTTGTGAGTTGCAGGCTCATTAACTCCTATTTCCTGGAGAGCAGGTTGAAGATAATTTCCATAGGGACACATTTTGTCCTTCTCTGATTAACCAACCGAGTTGGGAGCTGTATATCTTGATGCAGTTGGGCATTTGCTATTAGTTAGAAACACTCTGTTGCTAAGCCTTCCCCAGGTTTACAACAGGCAAATCTATTGCAGTATAAGGATTTAAGAGGGGGCTTTTTTTGTCCCATATTTTGTTCCCACAGGGAAAACCAGATCTCTCTTAGGAAATCAAATCAATCAAATCCAATCAAATTTTATTCATCACATACACAGTCATACATGATACGAAATGCAGTGAAATGTGTATGCAACTGCTTGTGACCGTAGGTAGTAGGGCAAGAGAATAGTATAGACAGGGAGGGAGAATAAGTTAGGGAGTGATTGAGAGAGGTAGATTATAGGAATGCTTTATAGTCCTGGGTTTGTTGTGGTTTGGTTTAGGGTCTGTATTGCCTGTGGGAAGTAGCTCCTCCTTAGTCTCTCTGTGTTGGCTTTCAGGGAGCGGAGGCGCTTTCCTGACCGCATCATGGTGAACAGTCTGTTGTTGGGATGGCTGGGGTCCTTCATTATTTTCCTGGCTGTAGGGTTAAGGTTAGGGTTAGGGTTAGTCCACAAATTAGAAATTCTCATTTGGGTCCCATAGCTACTAAAATCTAAACACTAGTACTTACTGTTAGTTTAATGCTTCATGAATGGTCTAATCCTCTTCTAAAGTCCTTCATAGGAAGCTCAACTCCTGGAGATTACAAGGAAATATCCAAATTTGCAGGCAATCTATGACTTACAGCCATTTGTTCAGTAACTTTTTGAAATTGCATAAATTTTGGTCCCAATTATGGTTATAAGTTGTGAGCCCATTTTCACTGGCAGAGTGCTCGGGCTGCCACAGGCACAAGTGATGTCAAGCTGACCATGCCCACACCCATCCTGGCCCCCCCAATGTCAAACACAACCCTGATGTGGCCCTCAATGAAATCCAGTTTGACACTCCTGGTCTAGCTCATAACTTTTCTCTGGTGGTCTCCCATCCTAGTATTTAAACAGGTCTTACTCTCCTTCCAAGCCCCAACAAGAAGGTTGGTGATATTCACTGGATCTTGTAACGATGAGTTCCATAGTTGAGCTGTGTGCCATCTTTAGAGAAGCACTTATGGCAGCACTTATGAGTGCTGATGTTACTGGTATGGAAAGTTGAATTGCCGTATTTAGATGTACCTTGAAAAAGACAGTTGAGTTCCATGAAATGTTTGAGGCCATGAATTGCAGTTGTGATCCTGGCACAGCACTATTTTGATTTAATTTATTTATTTAGGGCTACTTACTTTAATCTTAATGCAGCACGCCTTTACTTGATGTCTTAGAATATTAAATGACTATAAATACAATTTAAAACACATTTTAAATTGTAAGCAGACATTTAATGGAAGAATTTGGTAGAGTAAGATAGGCAAATTACTTTTGAAACAGAATCCATCAAAATGAGCAGGAAATCCTTGATGTACAACACTTCGTCTTGTGGCCATTTGAAGTTACAACAGCACTGAAAAAAATGACTTATGACCATTTTTCACACTTATGACCATTGCTGCATCCCCATGGTCATGTGATTTACATTCGGATGCTTGACAACTATTTCATATTTCTGATGGTTGCACTGTCCAGGGGACCTTTTGTGAGCTGATCAGCAAAGTCAATGGGAAAGCCAGTTTCACAACAATGGTGTTACTAATTTAGCAACTGCAGTGATTCACTTAATAAATATGGCAAGAAAAGTCATAAAATGAAGCAACTCTCACTTAAGAAATTTCTCACTCGTGCAATATAAATTTTGGGCTCCATGGTGGTAATAAGTCACAGACTACCTGTATTTGAAATTCATGAAGGAGAGAAAATGATAATTTCCCTCAAACCATCACTAAAAGAGCCTGTTTGTGATCTCTATCAATGATGGTTAGGTCTGGCCTTTAAAAACAGCCACTCAGTCCAGTTTTCTATCAATGCACATTTAGGGAAATACTGATACATCATATTATATATATTAATTTGCATGTTTAAATTAAAATATGTTGCCCCTGGTTTTTTTTTTTGCATACGTTTAGTATATTTTGTTCTATTTGGTTCCCTCTAACATCTTCAGATTCTAGTTGTCTGAAAGAGCGAATTCCTTTTTTTCTTTTTTAATTAAGTAAACTTTTATTTTGCAGATGACCTGGAAGAGATTCACACAATGGAAGAAGTGATGTTAGAATATGCTGTAATGAACAGAGAGCTGAGTCATTATGTGCAAGCTGTTGAAGATACAGTAAAACAGGTAAATGTGGATGATCTTTAGTCCAGCTTTTATAGCTTTCCCATGTCATGAAAGCGAACCGGAGTTTGAAATACTCTAATGATTAACGAATTGTATGAGATCACTTTTCTTCTCTCAACATGTGACAGATAGCGAATTAGGAACTGAGTCACAGAAGCTGGTACTGTATTCATATGTACCTTTTGTGTCTTAGAACAGTGGCCAGTATCTGCCCTGCCCATGTGAGAACCAGTTGTTTTCTTGTGCCCTCTTTAATTTTAAAGCTGATCTTTGGTAGTGGCTAAGGAAAATGTGGGAATTCTTTTATTTTTCCTTCCCTGTAACTTAGAATTAAAGTTCTAAGGCTTCTAAAGTTCTGGCTTGGGACCGGGGTATCTACGGGACCGCCTGTTGCCACCATCAGCCTCCAACCGACCTGTGCGCTCCCACAGGGC
>JAEANM010017214.1:0-13018 GCA_017656035.1 Myanophis thanlyinensis
CTCCTTCTGGGCTCGGCTGTGAAAGTTGATCCGTTGGGTCAAGGATGAGGGTTTGGGCGCGTAGTGGGCTTGAAGTCGCTTTTTTAGCTCCAACCAGTCCAAATCCCACACAGTTTGGGGGTTGGCGACAGCGTTAGCCATTCGCAGCACGTCCACACCACAGATGCTTAAAAATATGCCCTGCTTCTGGACGTCGGGTATACCTGTTTGCTGGGTACCAACAAGGTGGCACTCAAATTGCTGCATGAAGAGGTTCCAGGTTTCCCTCTTCAGATTAAACTCTCCACCTGGGAATGGGGCGGTCGCATGGCTTGCCGTGGGTGCTGCGGCGGTGGACATCTTTGGTTGCTCGGTGATGATCGGGGTTCACGTGTGGTTCCTCAGAATCCCATCCTCGTCGCCAGTGTTCTATCCCCGATTGACCAGACCCCGCAAGAAAGACACGGAGACGATGGTCTGGTTATCTGCTTTATTTCCGGCACGGATAGACCATGAGGATCTATCCGGCCACTGGAGTAAAGTAGATTCTGCAGAGATTGAAGATCCCGAAAGGCAAGAGAGCGAAGAGAAGGCAAGCCACGGCTTTTATAATTGCCGCGGCTTCAGAATCCGGGGCTCCCCATTGGCTGACGCGACAGCCAATGGGATTCACCCCGCTGTCCGGATTGTGGAAGGATAGTGCGCATGCGCAATACTCTACACTTTTAGATCAGGGCTGTCTAACCTTAGCAACCTTAAAATTTGTGGATATCAGTTCCCAGAAATCCCTAGGCAGCCATTCCCCATGCTGTGTTGAAATCCATAGATCTTAAAGATGTCCAGGTTGGCCATCTCTGTTCTAGATGATGAATTCCTGGATGTTGCAGAGATGGGTCTATTGGCTAAATAATTTGTGAAGATGAAATTTGGAAGACTTCTGCTTGTGGAGGATTACTTTAAAGCATCAAAGGGATTATTTTGGCCAACATAATTATTATGTTGGCCATTCTCCAACATCAAAAGACGCCTTCGTTACAAATGTAAAAGTCCTTTTTCTGAGTCTGAACTCTAGCAAGTCAAGAGCTTGCCAGATGGGAGATTAAAAATCTTTGGAAGTTAAAAAAAAATGGGGTTCGGAAATAACCAACCTATTCTATAGTTCATTGCTAAGATCTAGTATTTTGAAATAGTTTGGCTCTGAAAATCAACGAAAGCACAGAAAGTTTTACAGAATTTTTTTTTTTAGATTTGGGTGAAGAAAGGGGAGGAACCTTGCTGGATCAATCAGTAACCGTTTATTCACAACTAAAGTCCAAGAGAGAGTCATGCAGGTTGGCAACAATCTTTGATAGGTAGTTGTCAGCGATTAGTCAAGCAGTTTAAAGTAATTTCCTGTGTTGAGCACGGACCTGAGTGGAACCTACTACCACACATGCACATACATAACACCCCTTCCCACCTGGCTGGAAACAGTTGTCTCCAGCACTTATGCTACAAAAATTCAAATTCAAATTTATTGGTAACATACACAGTCATACATGGTATGATATGCAGTGAAATGCTTACACAACTGCCCACGACTGCAAGTAAGTTAAGGCAAAATGGGAGGGTGGGGTAGGAAATAAGTTAGGGATAGTTGGGAAGGTGGGAGTTAGAGCAGTCATGGTTCCTGTTATAGTTGTGAGTGTTCTTGTGGTTCCTGGTTTAGTGTCTGTATTGCCTATGGAAAGAAGCTTTTTCTCATTCTTTCTGTGTTTGCCTTCAAAGAGCGAAGACGCTTTCCTGACTGCATCATGGTAAACAGTCTATTGTTGGGAGGGCTGGGGTCCTTCACTATCTTCTTAGCTTTGGTTCAGCATACAAGCATAACTCTGTTAGATATGTTGGGGACGGCACACTCTGCCTGACCTGTATGGCTCAGATCTCATTTCTGTGGAACCTTCATCCGGACTGGTTGGCCGTGAGACCACCTCCTCCCCTGTGTGTGACTGTGGCTGTAGGGCCTCTGCGGCAGGTGGCTCTTCTCTGGGATGCCAGCCTGCAGGTACTGTAATGTAATTCTCGCTTCTTTGGGGTTCCGTGCATGCTCTTATTGTTGATCAGTCTACTACTTGGGGTGTTTGGGTGGCCCTGCACTTCTAGAATTTTTCCCTGGCTGACACTTCTGTTAGGGTGTGATTATAGTTCCCTGTGCAGGCCTGCAACTGATCTGAAAGGCAGTGCCACACTTGGCCACGCTCCAACTCCACTCTATAGGAATAGGAGTCCGTAATGTTCTTTATTTTGGTGGGCAGTCATAGGGGACAAACACCCCTAAGGCTTTTGTCCAAATGCTCTGACCTAGTTTGCCATCAAAGACTTCAGTGAACTCTTTTGTAAGCTCTGTGTTGGTTGATTCCTTAATTTTGTTGACATCAGTGATGCCCATGCCAAGTGTTTTGAACCAATCTAGTCCCAGGAGGCTTGGAAGGGTACCATAGTCCATGTCTAATGGCAGCTGTCCCCTCAACCCCTTAAAGTTCATCTCAAATGTGCTGCTTCCTAATACAGGGATTTTGTTCCCTTGATAGTCCTTAAGTTGGGTTTGGCTGGTTTTTTTAGTCTCTGTCTGGGCAAATCAGGAATCAATCTCTTTATAGTCCCCCAGGATATGATGCTCAATGCTGACTCTGTGTCCACCTCCATGCTGCATGGGTTGCCTTCCATCCTTACAATGACTCTTATCTTTTTGTGCCTGAGGTAGCTTGGTTGTTGCAGAATAGTTTTGGTCTGGTATGTCTTGGCATATATTGTGAAGCAGTCCTCATCTTGGTTCTTTGGCCTCAGTTATGCTTGCTTTTGGTAGCTTTGGCAGTTAGAACTGGAGGCTGACAACATCATATGGCAGACTCTTGCCACATGGCCCTTCTTCTCACAGTGCTGGCAAATGGCACTCTTGTACTTGTATGCTGCCTGTGAGTGGTTTCCACCGTAATCAATGTGTGGGGTTGGTTTTCTGTCAGTGCCCATGTTGTGACCTTTCATTGGCTTCATTCAATGGATATTATCATCTTCTTCTGATGCCTCCCCTGAATTGATGTCCATGTCCCTGTGGTGTATTAAGCTTGTCCTCCTCTACACTGATGGGCTGGCAGATCTTTGGCTCTCTGCCTTTGATTTATTCACTGCTTTGATGGCTTGGGCTTCCTTGATTACCACATGCAATGTCAGGTTGTGGCGAGCTAGCAGTTGCCTCTGCAATTTGAGATTTGAGGTCACATACCCCACAGACCAGCCGATCCATCAGAGCCTCATCTAGCTCTCAGAATTCACAATAAAGTGCTGAATTCTGGAGTACCGCCATGTATTCACTGATTGTTTCGCCCTCCTTCTGATTCTGGTTGTAGAAGGCATTTTGGTGGGCAATCTGAGATGGCTGGGGTGCATAATAATCCCTGAGCTTCTCTTGAAGCCCCAGGTCACTGTGTGGATGGATAAGGGTGCGATGAGGATTTGGAAAATTGCTAAAATGTCCATTCTGCAGTAGTTCAGGAAGAGCACCCTTTTCCTATTGTCCGTGATTCTGAGAATTCATTGGCCTCTAGGAAGACTTAAATCACAGAATAAAGGAATCCCACATTTCTGAGCTTGAGTTGAACAGAGCGAACAAAATGATTGCATCCGTTGCTGTCCTATTCAATTCCTTGGGTGCGCTGAAATCCTGGTGTTGTCTTTCATTGTGTGGTTCTGATGCTAGCGTGTAGCTTTCAGCTATTTCAAAATCCTTTTCATTTTCATTGTCAGTGTGAGATTTGAGTGAAGAAAGGTGAAGAAACCTTGCTGGATCAATCAGTCACCTTTTATTCACAACTAAAGTACAAGAGAGAATCATGCAGGCTGGCAGCATCCTTTTATAGGGAGCTGTCAGCCATTATCTAATAAGTTTAAAGTAATTTCCCATGCTGAGCATGGACTGGAGTGGAACCTACCACCATGCATGCACATACATAAGAAAAAGGTATTTCAATCTGCTATATACTGAAGTAGACTTGCAAGAAATGGCTATATCTGAAGAATTATTTCACTTCAGAATACACAACATTCAAACAAAATGATCTATGATCTGACTCAATGCAGAGCAATTTTCCTGTTTCTTTGTAGCTTTTGGAAATTGCAATTGGTAGAATGATCTATTATGTGTAAGTTTCCCAATTGATTGTGAAACTAAAGAGCAAATTAAACAAATCAGCAAAGAATCAAAAGAACTTCTACTATTCTCTTTTCTAACAATTAATAATACTGCAATCAGATAAGTATGTTTTTGATCTGAATGATGATTCAACATATAACTTTCAAGTTTTTATATTGGTATAAAATACTATACTACTTATTACTACTTATTATAGTATAATACTATACTACTGCTACTACTGTACTACTTATAAATATTTACAACTCCATAAATTGAAGTTGTGCCATAGCTGGAACTTTTTAAGAAGAGATTGCAATTGTCCGAGATGGTTAAAGTCTCCTGGTTGAGCAGGGGGTTGAACTACTAGAAGACCTCAAGGTCTCCTCCTACTCTGTTATTCTGTATTCTATTCCTTTCTCTAAAAGAACTATCTATACTATAGTATGTAGTATTCCACTGCATAGCAATTCTCTTACCGGCATTATTTATCATTTGCTGCCATCTAGTGGACATATGTAAATATATTGTCAGATTGATTACTTGGTGCCATGAAACTGCATGTTCATAGTAATCATAAAATATTATTCTAAGTTTTTATAATAAATAATAAAAACAGGAAGATTTACTACTGTTTGTAGTAAAATTGTGGAAAACTATGATTCATTTCATAAATTATATCTAATATATTTATATCTGAAACATAATTATTGTGTTTATGAAATGTAAACTTTTATGAAACATAGATAAAAACTAAAGTAGTTTTATAAGCTGATTAGCTTTATTCAAAAATTATCTCTCTGAGAATAAAATGTTGGAAACTAATATTACACTATATTGCTTCCAAATTTGTACCTTATATTGGCTGTTCTGCCTCTTTCCATCCCCAAAGAGATTTTTTTAAAAAACTAGACAACAGAGTTATATCCTGGATCTATTTTTTTTTTAAATCAAGAGAAGAACATTTTTGCAGTTACATAAAATGTTGTTTTATCTACACCCAAGTTAAGAATAGACAACATTTTTTTTTCCTGAGATCTATACAATTCCAAGTTCTGGAACATAATACAGAAACACATTATAATTCTCAACTATAACATTTTTTTCCAAAATTATATTAGCATATATAATAATGAAGCCAGAACAAAACCAAACACAGGACAAGACAAAAATTATGCAGATTAAATGATCTTTACATTTCTTATTTGGCTAATAGAATAAATCTAACGAACGCACAAACTTTTTTCAACAGTCTCTGAAGAGCTCATGGGCACAATTTTTTTTATGATGAATTAATTCATTTTTAAATTCAGGAAATATATTGCACATATTTTAATACCTGGACTCACTGAGTTTCCAAAGTTGGAAATTTCAGTTCTTTTTTCCATTGTTCAGTTATGCTACCAATATGATTTTAGTTTCACATTTCAATATCTTATAGAATGTAATTGTTGGTTTTCCTTCAAGGGTTATAATAGCTAAAATTCCAGAAATCTTAAGGAATATCTTAAATAAAACGTTTAACCATATAAATTGTGAAACATATATTGAAATCACATTCAGGCTGCTTTTTAAGCTATGGACTATAGACAATTTTCTCATCTGGAATTCCAGCTACTTCTTAGTCAATACCATCTATTTTGTGACCTCCTGAAATTTGTTTGATTTTATTTCTGAATGGCATTTTAATATTTATAGCAAAGTACCATTTTTTTTAAAAAAAAAATCACATTGGAATGCTACAGGGACCTTATCTTCTCAGAATGAAATCACTGAATGACAGGGGAAAGATTGTTTACCAATTGCTGCATCTTGGCTTCTTTGACAATGGCTTCCACCTGCTGATCCAGTAGTAGTCCTGAGTCCTGGAGAGTACCCAATCCTGGACAATACCCAATTTTCAGGTACTGCAACTCTATCAAAAGACAACACTGAGCAATAAAAGAACCCTGATGTATAGTCATCAGCTTAGTTTTACTAGAGTTCAGTTTAACTGTTCAGTACTGTTCCATCCTGACTCTAACAAGATATCAATAGTATCTTGGGCCTACTCTCTTCTATCCAGACCCTTGGACAAAATGTTGGTAGTATCTTCTGAATTATCATCATTGTACTATTGATACTAGAACTATCAAATGTTATTTTTCAGGAGTTCCCTTGTTTCTCACATTTGCTTATCCAGCATTCATTGAAGTTTCATTGGTGGCTAGATATTCACTTTGATTTCAATGCTACAAAATAAATTTCAGCATTGCAATGTGGAATCTCATGTATTCAGGTGACATATGGATACTGTAGTGGTAGGTAGCAAGAAAAACTTTTTTTGTGTTACAGTGGGAAAACACTAAAATAAACAAATAAAGACAAATTACTTACTACCAATAGTATTTTGTTTACTGATTTATTCTAAAATTTATATGTACCCCATTTAATCAAATAATATTTGAATATCTAAGAAAACATACACAAACAACATAATAAAAACAGTAAATGGGACAACAAAAGATTCCTGATAAAAATAAGGAACTTCTCAACCAAATTCTCAACCACACAAAATAACCTATGCAAAAAAGAGGAAAAAGCTAGGTTTTTAAGGCCTATTTTCAATACCTGGGACATTTCAACTACAAGGGCAAATGAATGCTTGCAGTTGTTTTTTTTTCACCTATAGAGAAGGCATTAACAAAAACAAAGCAAAGCAAAATGGAACAACATGTATATCACATACTTTTTCCATCTGCAAAAATATATTACAAATTGAGTATGTGTATCTCTAGTTTTATCAGAATTAGATGTCTAAACAATGATGTCTTGGGAATTCTTTTTCTGTGTCTTCCCTTGTGAATTGGGTATAATTGTACAACAAATTAATAAATTGTAGCAATTGCATATAATTCTGGGATGCATGCTTTCCAAGCAAGGGACACTCTGCTCTGTGAACTCTGTCTAACAAAGCATCTAATATTCATCTAAACCTTATATTTATTCTAGCATAAAAGTAAGAGATAAATTCTCAATTGATTGGTAGTTCAGTAAGATTATTCTTTGCCTCCACTTGATTAAATCTGAAGGAAACAAAAGAGGCCTTTTTATTGATCATTTGTTTTAATTTGTTTTAGAAGAAAATACAGTGATGTTGGGGCTCTTTCACAATGAGGATAGTGAGGTTACAACAAAAGAACAAATCTCATAAAGCATTTTCCAAAGGTAAAGTATATTCAGGGAAAGTTGATTGATAAATGACAGGATTGCTGCTTTACTTGTATTAACTAGTGGGAAGTGTGGCATTTTACTTCAGGTACCACGACTTGAATGTTTCAGTTGGAAAAAAAATGGGTAACTTTCATGTGCTTACTGTTACAACTCTCCTCCATGCATCTTCTCCATGCCTGTATGTGTATATGTGCAACTTGTTTGCCTTAAAATCAGTTTTGATTAGTGCCTACAATTTTTTGGGTAAGATTTCAGAAATGGTTTACCCTTGCCAGATTCCTAGGGCTGAGAGGTTGGCTCAAGGTCATTCATCTGGCTTTATGCCTAAAGAAGAACTATAACTTGCAGGTTTCTAGTCTTCTGCCTTAACCACTACATCAAACTGATTTCCTGTGCCATTATAGACCAAGATGTCATGTCATAAGATATGCATTTATTTTTTTGCTTTTCTGAACTTAAAAAAGATACAGATACCATCAGATAAATCAAACATTAGTGAATGTTTTACCATATTTCAGAATGGCATTAAAATATCACACATTACAAAACTCACATTTTTAATTTGGAACCATCAATTTATACTCTATCCATCCATCCAACGTGTTTTCTGCCAATTTCATTTTAATTCATACATAGTGGAATTATAATTGACCCTTCAACATATGCCACTTTTTTCTTATGCTAAACATTATTTGGATGTTGACATATGACTAAGTAGATAAATGAGGTCTCATCTGGGTTGGGAGTGGGAAAGAGATTTAAAATAAATCTTAGAAAATGAAATAATTTTTCATTGTACTTTATTTTCTACAGAAAGACACACTATTCTAAGAATGGATAATCGAACTCAAGTTACCGAATTCATCCTTTTAGGATTCATTGTCAATCCCTGGCTTCAGAAGTTACTCTTTGTCATTTTTTTGTTCATTTATTTGACTACCCTTATTGGTAATGTAATGATTATTTTGGCTATAAGAACTGATGCTCACCTTCACAGCCCTATGTATGTCTTCCTTTCATATTTAGCACTACTTGATATTGCTTTTTCCTCAGTCACAGTTCCCAGAATGCTACGAGACTTCCTTTCTGAGAGAAAGGCTATCTCAGTTCATCATTGCTTTACCCAAGTCTTTTTTATTATGTGTCTTTCAGTGGGAGAGGGTCTTCTCCTTTCTGTGATGGCCTATGATCGGTTTATAGCTGTGTGCCACCCCTTGCATTATACAGTGATGATGAGGAAACAAGTTTGTGCTATTCTGATTTGCAGTGCATTGTTCACTGGCTTTCTATATGCTCTACTGAACATACTTCTACTGACCACTTTACAATTCTGTGGGCCCAATGCCATTCATCACTTCAGCTGTGAGGCCCCACAGCTATTCAAACTTTCCTGTAGCAACACCTTTGCAAACCAAATGGTAATTTTTACTCTTGGCTCATTATTAGGGATGGGAGCTTTAGTGATTATACTGGCTTCCTATATTCTTATCATCTCTTCTGTTTTAAGGATTCAATCCCTGGAAGGGAAACACAAAGCTTTCTCCACTTGCACATCTCACATGATTGTTGTTTTGCTATATTATGGAACAATTTTTTTTAGATACTTGAAGCCAACCTCCAAAGATGCTGGTAATCAAGAAATCGTTCCATCTATTGTTTATTTCATTGCAACACCAATGCTAAATCCCATAATCTACAGCTTCCGTAATCAAGAAGTGAAAAGGGCATTTGTTAAAATAGTATAGAGCAGACAACAATGAAAATTGAAGGTGTAATATTAGCAAACTTTCTCTAGGGCTGTTCAGAAGTACATTCCTATAAGTAAGTAAAATCTAGAGTTAAGAATTCTCTGCCTTAGATGTTTAATGGAATAGGATGGCAAAATAAGGCCAGGGCCCCATTATCTCTCTTATCACCTGAAAAGACTACTTGTCCCAATACTTGCTTTTAAAAGTTCCTTAAACTGGGGAATTGATTGATTCTATATACACATTGTCCTTTGGCAAAAGCAATGCTCATTCTGATGACTTCAGCTGCAAATAAAAAAGTTCTCAAAGTGATGTACTCTGTGTTTCATGAATGGAAGATAATAAGCAGTAAAACTGGTCAGGTAGCATTGAGTAGCATTGAGAAGCAATGGCATTCCCATGAGTTAATGATGAAATAAAATACAATTAGAACTGAAATAAACAAGAAAAAATATTGTAAATGGCCAAAGTGATAGATGAGTGAAGAAAATAATGAAAGATAAATATTGGATATTTCTTCTTCTTCTTCTTCTTCTTCTTCTTTCAGCTGTTCCCATTAGGGGTCGCCACAGCAAAACAACTGCCTCCACCAAACTTTATCCTTGGCATCCTCCACTCTTGCCCCAATCACCTTCATGTCTTCTTTTAGCACATCCACATATCTCCTCTTTGGCCTTCCTCTTCACCTCTTGCCTGGCAGCTCCATCTCCAACATCCTTCTACCAATATAACTACTATCACTCCTCTGCACATATCCAAACCATCTCAATCTGGCCTCTCTGAACTTGTCCCCAAAACAGACAACCTGAGCTGTCCCTCTGATATGTCATTCCTAAGCCTGTCCATCCTGGTCACTCCTAAAGAGAACCTCAACATCCTCATCTCTGCTACCTCCATCTTTGCCTCTTGTCTTTTCCTCACTGTTACAGTCTCTAACCCATACAGTATAGCTGGTCTCACTACTGTCTTGTATACCTTTCCTTTGATTCTTGCTGACAATCTTCTGTCACACAACACTCCTGACACCTTTCTCCACCCATCCTGCACTCACCTCTTCATCTCTTTTCCACACTTCCACACATAGTTTGTATCCCCCTCCAACACTATGTGTTTTGCTACCCTTCCACCTGATTTCCTGCACACACAGTATACCTAACTTCCTTCTCTCCATCATGTCTGCCAGCTCTCTACCTCTCCCTGTCATTGTGCCAACATTAAGAGTCCCTATTCTAAGACCTATACTCCTGTCTTTCCTCTTCTCTCTCTGTCTATAAATCCTTCTTTCTCCTCTCCTTCTTTGACCAATAGTAGTCCAATTTCCACCAGCACCCTATAAGTCAACAGCACTGGTAGCAATCGTTGTTAATCCAGGACTCAACTGATCCAGTATAGCATTAACATTAGTGATTTGTATATTTAGATTTGGCATGTTTTTATGCCAGATGCCCTTCCTGACACAACTTTCTCTACTTATCTGGGCTTGGGACCAGCACAGAAGTCACTGGCTTGCAACCCTGGGGCTAGATTAAATATTTGATACTAATTGTAAATTTACAAATGATTTCTTGTAATTTTTATAGGATGTGTTTAGAATTCCAAACAATATATTGCAGAATTATTGTTTATTTAATTGACACTGGTTGATATATTGAAGTTTTCTCCCACATTTTCATCTATATAGCTCCCCATAAATACATTATCAAGTCAAAAATTAGTGATAAATCACAGAATTGTATTATACAAGGATAGAAATCCTATTCAGAGCCAGATCCACTAAAGTAGATAACATGCCAAATCCAGTCTGAATGTCTTTGATATGAACCATAATAATAATAACAATACTTGGAAGTTGAATCATGGCAAGTGGACTTATTTTCTTGTTGGTCTGAAACATTTTGCTGCTCATACAAGTAGCTTGTTCAATCTGAGTATATTAGTTAGAATGAATCTGAAAAGGTAGAGAGTTGTTGGAATGCACCAACTCCTAAAATTCTTTGGTATTGTTAAATGGTGGCCTTCCTGGTGACCTGTTAAGTGGTTTTAATCTTCCTGGGGCCTGATGAGAAACCGGCATAAAAAGTTACAGACAAATTGTATCTGAGATTTCCATTTCTATTGAGGGAAGGATTTCCCAGTTTGGCATTGGATTCCTTCACATCTCTCTCAAACCATCAATCTTCTCTGTCCAAAATATGAACATTATTGTTCTCAAAAGAGTATATATTTTTTCTTTTAAATAAAAGTGTATATATCAACATAACAATAATACCTGCAAATTGAAATAGAAAAACTATGGCAAAAAGAAAGCAAAGGTAATGCCAATAGTAATAGGCTCCTTGGATACAATTACAAAACAACTGGACCACCACTTGAACATTTTCAGCATTGACAAAGTCACCATCAGTCAGCTAAGTCAGTAAAAAGGCAGTTTTACTTGGAACACTTACATGTAATGATATTTTTAACACCATCAAACAATGTTTGCCTGCCCCAGGTCCTTGGGAAAAACTCAATAAGTAAACAAAAATGCAAAATCCAGGCTGAATATCTAGTTGACTGTGCAATGAATCACAACAATATTATTAAACAAATTTTAAACAAAAACCTGCAAATATAAGTAGAAAAGCTATGGCAAAAGAAAGCAAAGATAGTAACAATAGTAATAAATATCTTGGTGCAATCCCAAAAGCTTTGTGTCAGGGTTCCACACAACATCAGCAACGCAATCAGAACTCCAAAGGAATATTAGTCCTTAGAATAAGATTTTATTGAAGACATTGTAATGGTACGGTCTGGAGAAATCCTGAATCTGAAATTCCCAGGCTTTCTCCACCCAAGTAAAGTTCCACCCCATTAATTATCCCATGTTAATTTCTCACCAACCCCTTCAAAGAAAGTACCAACATTCCTTCCAGGACCTCCCCAGCAGGTGTCCACAACCCAGAGAAACTTCTCATGAGAAATATGTTAGAATAATGCAGACTAGATAACAGCCTCTAAGTTGGTTCTATCAACCTCCACTCCCACAACTCTTTGGCCTTGCAGAAAATGTGTCAAAGCTAAAAGGTCCAGTGTAATAATTGCAAAAGCACCAACTAATAAATTTTCAGCACAAAAGTTTCTTTTTTAGCTTGACATTTTGGATCAGCTTCATTGGGACAGCTTAAGTCCTATGATGATATTTTTAATACCATCAACAACAATATTTGCCTATTCTAGTACTTAGGAAGAACTCAGTAGCTAGATAAAAATGCCACAACAATTTATAACAATCAAAAATTTCCCCAAAATGTACAACAAAAAGATGTTCATCAATGGAAACAATAAAACAAGAGGTGGGAACATTCAGATACAGAGAAGTCCCTTCAGCTGCTGGGATTTCCATATGCAAAAGAGCAATTCTTCATATTAAGTTAGATTTGTGTTAAACCAGGAATTCCAAACTCAATTTCATTGAGGGCATTGAGTTTGACATCCCTGTGTTAAACTCTATAAGTAGCTAATTATGGGAAGCAAGGGAAGAAGAAACGGGAAGGGAAGGTCAAAAGGTATTTCCAATGAAAGATAATATGGAGAGGAGAGAAAAGGAAAGGCATTAAGGATAATATATATATATTCATATACATATTCATATATATGCAGATCTAGATGTGTTTGGGTCTTTTCCCATGTAAGTCTGAGAGTATCTATCCACCAGTATTTATAGAAAGACAGCAGTTCCGGTCACACACTGCTTGTACTGGCATGAAGCAGAAGATATCAGCCTGAAGATGGCAAGTGGGACCTCGCCAAAACGTTGCAAAGATACTTTCAGACTTACATGGGAAAAGACATGAACACACCTAGATCTGCATACCTGTACCCGTGAAAATCTACTAAAACATATATATGTGAAAATCTCCAATGAATT
>JAEANM010017215.1:0-13018 GCA_017656035.1 Myanophis thanlyinensis
TGTTCCCAAACCAGGTTGTGATGTTGCCCGTCAGGATGCTCTCTACAGTGCAGGAATAGAAGTTCCTGAGCACCTTTATTTATCATTGTTGTATCCATTACTGATGGCCTTGAAAAACCTGTAACATGTTGATCTTACCATAATCCAAACAGTGGCTCTCTCCAGTCCAGCTGGTCAACAGGAAAGTGAAAAATAATCAACACCAGGCTGATTGGAGGAACAAATATCACACCCTTACTCCACTTAAGAAAGAAACAAATGGCTACCACTATTACCCATACCCCCATGCTACCTCATGGAGGAATAGTAGTTAGAGTAAAAGGAGGGAAGCATGATTATTACCTTGCAAAGGAAAGCATCTAAAGGTATAATCATTTGTTAGTTTTGACAATTTGGAGATCTTTGCAGCAGTACTAAAATTGACAAGAACTCTCTTTGCTTCTTCTGTTTAGTGAGCGACAAAAACTGCTTGAAAAAATAGTAAGGTGCTTATTTTTTTCCACCTACTGTATTAAAATAGAATGCTCACTTGAGCCTAGAAACTGGAAAGATACAGGAGCACAAGAGCTAGCAAACGGCAAGGGAAGAACAAACCTACCAACTGCCTTTCTGTACAGTAATTGAAATCTATTATTCTGGGCATCCCCCCCCCCCCATCCCCAATATAGATATCATGTCTTTCCTAAATGTGACCTCCTTTCAGATGAAAGGATCTTCTCAAGGTCAAACATTCCTATTCCTCCAACCTCTCTACATAATTTCTAATCCACTAAACCTCATGACCTCTTTGAGTTACGTCATCTGATCAAAATCCTTTTGCCCATAGCTTTTTATTGTGGGATGTAAACTACCTATTGACAAACTTGAATCTGTTCTAGCCTGTTTTTGTAAAGGCTGGTATGACTTGACTCATGCTGGCTTGTGAAACAAGATACATTTGTAAGTTTATCAGGAAAAAAACCCCTGTTGATCCTTAACTTGAGAATGCAGAGTAGAATTATTAATGGTCTGGTTATAATTTTTAATTAATAGTTGTAACTCCAAGATGTCCAGCAGCATTTAGTATCAGGAATGATACGGATAAGGTATAGAGGAAAGGGAAAGTGATGAGTATATTGATAACCATGTACAAGCATTTATAAGATTTACTTACCACCTTGGTTCAGAGATTTGTGAAATCTGAAGCTAAATGTGAGAACGTTTAGCAGATTTTAAAAATAATGTTAATATTAATAATAATAAATACCTTGGGTATAATTCCAAAACATCTGGAGCACCACTTGAACACCATCAGAATTAACAAAATTACCATCAGCCAATTGCAAAAGGCAGCTTTACGTTGAAGAGCTTACATCCAACAACAATACCTTTAACATCATCCAAGAAAATCTCCCTATCCCAGGTTTTGAGAAGGATTCAGTAGGTGGATCAAAATGTCAAGTCCAATCTAAACACCTGGCTCACTGTGCAACAAACTATAATAATGCAATATAACAGTAATGACTTATTAGAGATAAATATCTGGAAATAGGAACTAAAGATTTTTGATATATAGAAATTATTTAAGAAAAAAAAGACCAAGTCGAGATAGTATCCTGCAACTCTCATCTCTCTCACTCATGTATCCATACCGTTTGTTATATAATATATTAGCTAAATCAACATATTGATCTTTTATAACTACGTTCTTCACATTTTCTCGATCTAGTGGTCACAGCTGGTGCTAGATTTGATTGGACAATGAGGAAAAGATTATTTTTAATGGTACTGTAATTTGCAGTACTGCAGCAAGCTTCTTGGGTCAGTAGAAGCTGCCATCTCAGTCCAAATTGGACACTATTACTTTGAGACTCCAGATATATGTCATGGCAGGACAAGAAGCACAGATGACAAGGATAATAATGGGTTGTAGTTGCTTGGCCAACTTTTATCTCTATCAATTAGGATTGTTTTTAAATTTTAAAAGCTGAAAAGGGGATTGAGGAGAGATTGACTTCACCCTGAAGTCCCTGTTTACCATGCCAAATGCTAACACTGCTTTCCATCTAGAAAGCCATATAATAAAGTATTTTCCTTATGAAGGGCAGCATTTCTCAACCTCCCAGATTTACTGGAATTCAGTTCCTAGAGTTAGTGAAATTCAACTAGTGGATGTAGACTCGTGTAGGACACACAGACGGTTTGAGTTTTTCATCATAACAATTTAACTGCTTGTAGATTAACTAGAAGGCTTTTAATGAGACCTGGATGATCAAGGAAGGGTTTTCACAGTCACAACAAGGAAATTGGCAAAGATGCTTACTAGTAGAATGATATTATGAATGCAAGAAAAACTTGCAGTAGACTTAATGCAGTAAACTGAATGATTTAAGTACTTGGACTACTGATCTATCAACCTGAAACTATCCACTTTGGTCAGCTGTGATAATCTTTCTTGTAGGAAAACAAAAAGCAGCTATGTTAAATATTTAAGAAGAAAAATACAAAATTAATATAAGTACTGGCAAAGTTAAATTTATAATACTTTGTAGGCATTTGAGTTTTCAGAAAATATTCAAGATAAATAAAATAAGTTTGTACTATATTATAGTCTTAAAGTCTGCAGGCATTCAGACTCAAGTCTAATCAGGTATAGAAGTGATGTTGGGTTTTATCAAGAACTCTTTCAAAGTCCATTGGGGAGATAAATTGAATATTGTATTCTCCTAACTGAAAATAGAGGGATTTGACTGGACTGGACTATTACCGTCTTTGAAAGGCTACACTAGGATTACTGGTGTTAGGCATTAACTATTTTCTAGAGCTGTAAAAAATAATATAAAAATAACTTTGTCCAATGATAAATTCTATTATAGAAGTAAAAGAATAACCAGGCTAGG
This sequence comes from Myanophis thanlyinensis, assembly GCA_017656035.1. Classification (NCBI taxonomy): domain Eukaryota; kingdom Metazoa; phylum Chordata; class Lepidosauria; order Squamata; family Homalopsidae; genus Myanophis; species Myanophis thanlyinensis. The sequence goes on from JAEANM010017215.1 coordinate 2,880, forward strand.
AAAGATTCTGCTGGTGTAAGAGGAATGGCTTGCAAGTCAATATTATAAATTTGTCTGAGCAACTTCATGTCCAAGAGTATATATACAGAGTACACAAGAACCAGTCTTTCCATGTGTGTTGGATTTTTCTCTGTACATTTCATTGATTCGTAACTGTTTTCTGAACTCATCCATAACTGGCATTTTGAAAGAAACTGGCGTTTCTTATCTGCCCTTAGAATATGTCAGCGCCTCCTGATCATTTAACAAGAAAGACATTGTTTCTTTGGGAGTATTTGTTAAATCAGACATTGTCTAATAGGAAGAGTAAAGGAAGCCGTGCATATGTCTTGAACCATGAATAATTGCATTGAGGAATCATTCCCTTGGACCATTTGTGATGAAAAACAGGCCTGGTTGAAAAAAAAACTGTTAATAGATTAAAACTTTTATAAACAGGACAGTACAATTGAAACTAAATTTATAATCTTCCAACACAGAGAATTTTATTTACTAAAGCCGAACATAAAACTAATTTTCCAAAGTGTTCAAAATTGCAAGCTGATTATTTGGGCAATTGGGTTTCATCATTTGATTGATACTCACTGCCAAATAAATAAGAAGTCAAGATGAAATTCCCATATTTCTCTCCCAGTTATTTATATTGTATGTAGCTTTTGGATATGGCATTGTAGTGCACAGGCTAACACACATAGCCTACTCTATAATATGTATAGTGCATGGCTATATAGAATTCTTCGTAGATACAGAAAACTTGTGGAACCTCTGACATGCATAGTTCCCACAAGCTCCTTCCCCCTTGTCTATACTAGCATTACTTTCTTCTCTGCAAGCTCACCCTCCCTTCTTTCTCTGATATGAATAACAAAAAAAGCCCTTCTCACAACTTTCTCTTGTTTATGCACCTCAGTTGCCTACAAAGGTGAAGGACTTTCTTCCTTTGTTTATCCTTTCTTCCACCCCTGTGAACAAACTGCCCTCCTTAGATGCTTAACTTTTGCACATAATGACAGCAGAAGCATATTCAGGAAGAATATTAACATTCTCCATGACTGCTTAGAACGTGATGGAATGGATAGAGAGCCATTTGCCTGTCTTTATGTGAATAACTCATGTGTCTGAATGTGAGTAGAATACTCTTATGTTTTCCACTAGGGGAAGAAAATGATTAAAACCTATTGATCTGTGTCTTATAAGAGTAAGTCGTTACCATATTCCAGACCTTGTTTTTAACTCCTATTCCTTTCATAATAGGTTTGGTAATAAAAAAAATAATGCATCCTGATATATCCAACTGTAATTATAGTTAGACAGAACTAATAGCAATAGCAAAAGATTTATATACAGCTCCATAGTGCTTTACACTACAGCACTCTCTGAGCAGTTTACAATGTCAACATATCGCTCCCAACAATCTGGGTCTTCATTTTACCAACCTCAGAAGGATGGAAGGCTGAGTTAACCTTGAGCAGGTCAGGGTCAACTCCTGGCTATAAGCAGAGTAACCCTGCAATTCTGCATTCTAACCACTGCATCACCACAGCTCACTAAGTTAAAGAACTAATTATATGATTTACTGTGCAAACGCAGCAAATTCGGTCCCTAGAAAGGAAGTTTGGCTGACTGTTTCTGGAAGGGTTCCTGGACTTTGTATGGCAAGCAAAAGTTAAAACATTATGCTGGTGAAGTTTTTCTGATCACTTCATGCCAAAATAGATAAATCATCAGAAACAGAATGCCTGTTTTACCATGCAGTTGTGAAAGACACCAGAAAAGAAAGATTGATAGTTCTACATACCTAGAGAGGCAAATATCAATATGATTTCCACTGTCAGGTCAAAATCAAATAATGATTTTTCACATTATTTTTTATCTTGATATTGTAGCAGAACAGCTGAGTCTGTAGAATGGAAAGGTCTCAAACATCCTTTCCTAAAAGCTCTCATTGTCCCAGCATTCTGCTTCAAGTTAGAAGCTAGGTAGCTTCTGCAACCGTATCTAACTTCTAGGAAGTGCCTCATTTGGCTTCAGTGCTCCCAGTGTTATCTTTCAGTTGATTAAAGGGTCATCAAGGGAAAATAATGTCATTTGACAGAAACAAAATATAGATTCTAGAGCAGTGTTTCCCGTCCTCAACAAATTTAAGAGGCTTGGACTTCAACTCCCAGAATTGCCCAGCAAGCATTGCTGGCTAGGGAATTCTGGGAATTGAAGTCCAAGCCTCTTAAATTTGTTGAGGACGGGAAACACTGCTCTAGAACCCAAGCTGTAAGATGTATCTCCTCCTAGAGGAGGTGCAGAAAGAGTGTAAGGTAGGTGTGAAGAACCTTTAGTTGCACATTGTTACAATAAAACCACCTCTCCTCAAGTTTTAGTGTACTGTTTTCAGTGTTCATTTGTGTTCATTTTGGTGTATGGAGTTTTAGGGAAGATTAAAATTATACTAAAAAAATGTAATACAAAAAGCTTAGGAACCCTTGGTCTAGCAGTTCTAACCCATCTTTCCCAACCTCCCCAGATAGAAATAAAATCAACTTTATTAGAAAGAAAAATGAAAAAGAAATTGTATAAAACCAGTTTTAATTTTATTTAAAATGCAAAAGTAATGTAATGCTCCAAGAAGACCACATGATGGTGCTGGCCTGATATAGAGAAAAGTCATACCTAAAGTCTGCATAAACAAGAGATAGGATGGAAAGTTCCAAGTCAAGATTCTAGAGCACAGTTTGAAGTAAATCCAGATTGAGATTTAAGCATAGAGAAATTAGAACCTTAGATTTGTGTATCATAAAATTACACTAAGGACTTAACAGAGTTCTCACTTATGGTGAGAATTCATGGTGAAGTAGTCTACCCTGAAGGAGCAGGGACACCATGGTGACAAGGATTGGCAACCAATGATGGATTCTGACTGGCCCAATATTTCTGGATAAAGGAGAAATATCATAACCTATTTGCACTATACTCCTCATGAGTAATCTTCAGGAATTGAGGCTTTTGTAGTAAGAATGAGCAGCCAGGAATTGAAGGATATTTTTTTTATTGAGCTCACAGTCATAATGTGGGCTACCTGGACAATGTTTGCATAGCCTCATTTCTTAAACACTTTCAGATATAGTTAATTTACAGCTAAAGGGATATTTCATGTTTAGCAGGTTAAGAAAACTCCTCTTGATGAGTCAACATTCTTTCCAAATTACAAAGGGAGAGAAGGCTTTAAAGATCTAAAAACTTATAATAAAAAGCTAAACAAGAAGTGGATATCAGAAAGTTATTGAATAAAGGAGATAGTTATTTTGAAAAACTAATTTTGATTAAAATGCTTTTGAACAAATTGTAATTAAAATAAACAAACCTGACCACCAAGGGAATGTGTTTTTTGTTTTTTGTTCACTATTGAAGAGTGCAAAAATTGGTGGATTTTACAAAACAGAAGATAAAACTAATATAAGCCAGACAGAAATTATAGACAAATAATTGGAGAGAGAACTAGGTAATCTGTCTCTATTGGAACTGAAAGAGAAGGAATATTGTTTAAGATTTAGAACATTTCCAGAGGATTCTGATGAAGATGTTAGAGAAAAAGTTATTAAAGCTTTGGCAGATTTCTTGGATTACAAGAGGGAGACTGTATTAAAGGATAACTTGGCCATACAAAAAGCATTCATCAATATTATTCCAATTTATATGAAGGAAATGATATCTCTCTGAAGAAAATATATAAATATCTAAAGAAAAAAAATCAAGGATTACAGAGAAACAGAGGCAGACTATAAATGGACTTATAACAATAAGGAAAGCTTATGAAACTATAAAAAATATTAAACCTGGAAAGGCGCCTGAACCAAATGGATTATCAGGTTCTCATTATAAATGTTTTGAGAACAAACTTTTACAAATCATGATGAACTCTATCTTACAGGGAAGATAGAGAATTGGAAAGAGGCCAATATAATACTAATACTTAAAGAACTGACTTTAAAAAGAAGCTATAGGCCAATATTGTTATTGACTAATAACTACAAGTTGTTCACAACAATTTTAGCTGATAGTCTGAAAATAATTTGCAAGAATTTATTCATGAAGATCAATGTGAGTTTTAGCTATAAGATAAATTAGACTTATTATTGAGGGGGCTATATCTCTGAAAGCCTTTTATGTACTTGTTATAGAACCTCGGTTGGGTGCCATGTGGCAGACTGATAGTTTACTAACAATTATTTGAACACTGATCCAGTCAAACACTGAAAAGCAATTATTCTACAGTTTTGTTACTCCATTTCACCATCATACCAGCATACTGTGAACGGTTCAAGTTGGTTTATACGATAAATTGCTGAGGTTCAAAACTGGGGCTCTTCTGAACTTTTTAACCTTCTATAAAAGGAAAGAATTCTAAGAGCAATGGATAAAATTCAATTAACTGAGATGACAGAAAATAATCTACTGAGCAAACACATCAGGCAATTGGAAGCTTTCATAAAGGAAATAACCTATTTCTTTCCTTGTTATCTAATGATACAGGAGTTTATTTCTCTCACAGCAGTTAGAAAGCTACATAATATTTCCTAAATGCTTTGGCAAGTAATTATCACAGACTAATTCATTCAGTTCCATATTTGAGGCAAATTATTAATAACTAATTGTTGTATTCTTAGGTCATATACATATGTGTTTATGGATAGCTATGTATCACTTGATCTGGTTAATGCTCATATTCTATGTACATGGTACTATGGAGAACTGGAAACTAATATTTTGAGTGCTATTTTGAGCATGTGTTGGTAGCAAATACTGAGATCAAATTTGCATCTTACCTGTCTAAATCTTTTGCATTTTCTTCTAAACTGGAGAAATTCAGAAATGTTTTCATAATGACATAATAGAGAGTTAAGACAGAATTGAAAGGTAGGTAACTATAGTTCCAAGGAATGCTATCCAAGTGTATAATTCTCCATATGCCTACATTTTCACAGTGTTTTTCTCAATACTTTTCCTCTAATGCATGTTGCTTAAAATAAAGCCCTATTCAATGTATTCACAGAAAAGATGGTTAATTATTGGGGAAGTGTAGGATTTTTGGTCCCACATTATTTGTATTTGCTTTTTAGATCTTGACCTGAGTTACAGCAGTAATGCTTTACGGTGTGGATACTGTGAAAATTTGCCACATCAACATGCAGTCAGACTCCTCCTTGCATTGTATAATTGCTTTGATTGATGTCGCAATCAGGTTTGCTAAAGGAAATTCCAAACTGTGTAATTGTGAGTCTGGTCCTGAATTGGTTTCGGCTCATTAATGAAAGCATTACCCATAATTATTATGCCTAAAAAGCATTTTATATGCACAGTGACACACTTCAGCGTGTGCGATCATTGTGTCATAGACACACTTCTCAGATACTGGTAGCACTTGAACTTTGACCTGGCTCTCACCATTTCATCTCAGGCATGCTTCGGTGGCATTATGGGCTTATACTCTCTGCTGATGTCTGAAGTAGTCCCATAGGCTGTGCCATTGCTTATGGCCAAGGTGAATGAGAGGTGCTTGGTTGCTATGTATTTGTAAGAGAGCAGCATACCAGTTTCTTAAAGAGTTAGAGTGAAAGACATGCTTGTTTGACCTCTATTCATAATAGATCAATAACAATGAACATTTAAAAAAAATAGAATAAATCTATAAACTACCTGACATTTAGCTTATGGTGAAGGTGGGGAAAGGGCCAAATGAGGTTATGAGAACTGCTCTGAACGTTGCTTTGTCCCACCTCCATGTCTACTCTGGTTGCTGTGATTGCTTTGTCAATATTCTCAGCCCAGGAATTTCAAGTAATACTATCTCCTTCACAATCTCCCATACAATTCAGGTGAGAAAGTTCCTCGCAGAAAATCTCTTCTTCCACCACTCTATTCCCATCTAATTTTCAGTTTTACTGAACTATAGGACTCTCCATTCTTAAATCATTTGTTGTGTTTTACTGGCATGCAGGAGCTATAACTAGATCTGGATGAATGTGTCAGCATAATTTCATCCAGAAAGCTAGGCTTTCCTCTCTCCTTTCAGTCATTTCTGATGTTATCTCCTTTTTTAGATTCAGTATGTTACTATGAGACATGGGCAGAATCAGGCACCAGGCATGAATGATAGATTTGGAGTGTCTTCCCTCGATCTTTTTCCTCTGTTCAATCATGTCTGATTCTTGGAAACTGGCTGGACAAGTCCCTGCAGTTTTCCTGGCAGGGCTTTTTAGAAGTGGTTTGCCATACTGGCCCAAGGTCATCTAGCCAGCTTTGTGCCTAAGGTGGGACTAGAAATCCATCTCCCTGTTTTTAGCCTGTTGTCTTAACCACTACACAAATTGGCTCTCCTTGGTCTGTCTCATGATATGTTAAATGTTGGTATCCTTTTAACAAATTGTGTGCAAATGAAAAGAAATCTATGCACAGCATATGGGAAACAAATAGAGGATTTGAACACCTGATGGGGAAAGCAAATATAACATTGTGGGTATTATGGAAGCCTGGTGGGATCTACCTTGCGATTGGAATGTACTGTGTATTTGTTTAAAAAAAAACCCTGACCCAATAATAAGAGAAGGTGGGGGATGTTATATGCAAATTATGATGACTACTATATGGAAATTAATGACACTAAGGGTAAAAATCCTACTAAAAGCATCCAGGGGAAAATTAACTAGGGGAGGGATAGAAAGACACTGCTGTAGGCCTGTGGTATTAGCCACTCACCAAAATAGAAGGTAGAGCTGAAAGCTTCACAAATCAGATGACCATGATGCCCTAGAACCTCATTACTATGGTAATGGAAGATTTCAATTCCTCATATCAACTGGGGATCAAAGCAAGGGGGAGAGCCAACAAGTTCTTCATGTGCCCTGCAGAAAACTTTATCATCTGAAAGATGGAAGGGAGAATTAGGGAATCAGCTGTTTTCAATTTAACATTAAGAGAGAGGAAATGGTTAAAGAATGTAGGAACTTTGGGAGAAAATGACAATCTGACTCTAGAATTCACCATATTGTGGACAGGGAATATTGGAAGTAATCTGATTAGTGTTCTAAACTGTGAGAGAGCTGACTTCAGTAAGTTAAAGGAAAAAACAGGAATAATTTCATGATTATATATCCTGAAGAAAAAACAACAGTCCAGGAGGGTTGGGGAATTCTGAAACATGAGATAATTATGGCCAATTAATTACAAACACCAAAGAGAAAGAAAAATGAAATATACCTGATAAAATCAGTGTGGTTGCATAAAAGGCTTTCCAAATCAGTGTGGTTGCATAAAAGGCTTTCCAACAAACTAGGAAACAAAAAAGACATTAAAAAACAAAAAGAATGGAATATAACAAAAGCACAATATTCATATTTACCTGTAGAACAATATTCATATTTACCTGTAGAAGAGTTCATTGCTTTAGTTTTTTGTTGTACGCTCTCAGACTCACTTGCTTGTGAGATGGGCAGCTATATAAATTAGAGAAATAAATAAATAGAAAGCTTAGAACTTAAAAACAGGATGGAATTTAGAAGATTTAGAAGAAGGAGCCTTCTTCAACCTACATTACTGATGTTGATTATTCATTCAAGAGAGATAAATGGAAACATCTCTGAAGATGTTTAAATGACTATTGTAATAAATTGGAATCAGGAAAACCTATTACTGGATACTTACTCATAGGGAACATTTGGAGTCAACTGTATATAATTTCTGTAGTGAACACTTTATCACATAGCAAACCCTTGCCATTCTAAATGGTGTAAACGTAAATGTATGTCAGGGTTCCACACAACATCAGCAACGCAATCAGAACTCCAAAGAGAGAAAGTCCAAGGAATAAGATTTTATTGAAGACATTGTTCTGGTACAGCCTGGAGAAATCCCGAATCTAAAGTTCCTGGGCTTTCTCCACCCAAGTAAAACTGAAAGTTTCACCCCACTAATTATCACATATTAATTTCTCACCAACCCCCTCAAAAAGAGATTCAACGTGTCCCTTAAGACATCCCCCCACAGGTGTCAATTATTCAAAGAAACTTTGTCATGAGAACCAGACCTAAAGGAATGCAAACAAGATAACAATTTTGAGTTGTCTTTACCAACTCCCCCCCTCCGCCCCGCCCTCTTGGCAACCTTGCAAAAGAAAGAAAAATGTATTTTTGCTGTTGCTCCAATCAAACTGATGTTGTTTGGTGTCAGTGTAGGTAGAGATTAAGGACTTGGGATCATGACGTTTGACTGCCAGCCAATGTCTGTGGATCCTGGTTTTTAATTGATGTGATGTTTGCCCCATGTATAATTGGTTGTAATGGTTACAGTTGATTTTGTAGATTACATTATTTTTTTCATTGTTCTGTATTTTCTCTTTGGTTCTGGATAATTCCTGGCAGAGTGTGGCTGTGGGTTTGTGGGCTATTGTTATTCCTAGAGGTTGGAGGATTCTATGAGATCATCATCTCTATCAATTGTTTAAATAAAATAAGTTCTGTTTTTGTATTACCTATCATGCTATGTATCTACAGCAGTTGCTATAGAATATTAAATATAACATAGGAATATGCTATGAATACAAATAATATATATCACATCAGAATGTGATGTGGAGAAATGAAGTTGTCCCAGATTCTTAGTTTTACTGGATTTGTCTGTAAGCTTTTGTGGTGGTAAATTGTTGGCCACTTTTGCTGTTTTAGCTCCATTTTGGATATTTTTTTTTCTCCATGGAGGCACTACAATCATGGAAGAGAAATAATGTTTGTACTTTAGGAGGCCAATCCACTCTTGGGAAATCTGAGATGCTTTATGTACAAGCATGCCAGTAAGATGGATTTGTTATTTGTCTAGGTCTAAAAAGCACGCTTAGGATGTGTTTGTGTCATTATGCATGACTTTGGCTAGCAGTATTCAGAAACCAGTGGGCAATCTTCCCCTCTGTTTCCTAAGTATACAGGTCCTGAATTGTGATCCATACATTTTATTTTTATTAGCCAGAAGTTGGATCTTATTTCCTACAGCAAACCTAATTCAAAACAACAGTATTTAAATTATGTTGTAATGTACTTTATCATTATTTTCTTCATGCAGAATTCCAGTGTTTTTTTAAACAAAAGGCAAATAGGGATCTCTTCCTAGTATTAGAACCAGGTAGATGTCTCCCAGTGATATTAATTAAAACAAATGAACACCTACACCTACACAAACACCTACATCTATAGTTACACATACCCACATTCAGTAAATAAAAAATATAAGAGATGTTTACTAAAATCTCCCTATAATTGCAATAATGTGGTTAAATTTGTAATTGATGTGGCTTATTCATATTTATTTTCATTTTTTTCTGGTAATTAGATAAATTAATCAGAGAATTTAACAACAGAGTTCCCCAATCTCTCTTTTTCCTGAAAAAGAGGAGACATTAAACAAGAGACCCCTTTCAACACCTGTTTCAAAAAGTAAGACACCATTCCACCACTTGTCTTATTGTACCTCCCCTTGTCTTTCCTGCAAAACTGAAGCCACAAAGCTTAGGCTATATCATCAATTGAGAAATTGGTGTCTATCACACACCAAGGCAAAGAGAAATCATGGTTGCTGCAAGACTAGAGAAGCTATCCATCCAAGCAGTATCTCACAGCAAGGAATTTCTTGCAGAAGTATCACACCTCTTGTCATCTCAGAGCATGTGATTGATTCTCTGAGTGGTAAGTAGCAGTCTTGAGCTGTTGGCTCCTGTAAAGCAGAAGTGTTTCAAGATGACCTCCTCTAGCATCAGCTCTGAATTATTTCTGTCATGTGGATGGTAGGACATGACTATCCTGGCTCCTTTAAGATATTTATGTGTGCATTGAGCTACGCATTATTCAGAGCTTTGCATTTGTTTTGAAAATGCTTATTTGTATTGAACTTAATGCAAATAATATTAAAGTATATAAAGTTATTCAATTTTTAAAACCCTGTAAAAATATTCAAGCAGTGTCTAAAACGGCATATAAGTAATCATCGGTTTTATTTGGTATGACTTTTCTGTTTCAATAATGCAGAGGGTGGGCAATTACGGCTCCTTCATGACTCGTGGACTTCAACTCCCAGAATTCCTGAGCCAGGAATTCTGGGAGTTG
>JAEANM010017216.1:0-11008 GCA_017656035.1 Myanophis thanlyinensis
GACTGATCCTGTAAATAAAAAGAGCTGATTTCACTAAAGCAACCTTGCGATTGCCGTTATTTCTCAAAATAAAACAGAATAGGAAGCCTAACTGACCATATGCAGGGTGAAGGCACCTGGACTTAAAAGGATCGGTATCTCAAAGCATGTCTTTATTTATTTGTTAAAGCTATATATTGCTGGGTTCTCAGATAACTCAAACATATAACTTTGGGCCAGTCATCTAATAGATGACTTTGGGCCAGTCACTCTCTCTCAGTCCAACTCATCTCACAGAACGGTGGTTGTGGAGAAAATAAGAGGAAGAGGAATATTAAGTATGTTTTGCTGTCTTGCGTTATTTACAAAGTAATAATTAAAGTGGAATAAAAATCTAATTAATAAATAAAAATAAAACTTCAGTACACACAGTCTCTGCTTCCTCTACCTCTAAGCTAAAAGTGAAATAGAAATGTGCACACAGACATATTTCTGTTCCAGTGTCTAGTCTGTGTGTGTGTGTGTGTATATACGAAAACCAGTTGGGAAATATTTCCATTTCCTTTTTCTGTTTAAATCAGCAGGTTATTTGATTAGGTCTATTAGCCTTGAAGTCAAGATTTCTAGTATGTGAACCAGGTTTGCATAGTCTATCCTTCCCCAACATGCTTTACTATGTAGCCAGTGTGTTTATAGGAGGAAGTTAGGAGGAGCTGAGCATTCCTAAATGTTACGTGCAGTACAGATAAATAAGCCCATTGAATCTGAAGCATCTTTGCTCCATCTGCTTCCTAGCAGGATGTGATTCCATTATGCAAAGCAACCCTTTCCCAAATGATTTAATGCAGGACCATGTTTGTGAATGTACTCATTTTTTAAATCCAGTACATACTGTGTGGCTGCTGACCAAACAGGCTGAATGACATTTTGAACCTGAATTTAAATGGAATGTATCCATGTTATCAGTTAGGGCTTTTTTTGTGAACCCTTTATACAGTAATAGCATTTTTTAAAAATCTCAGTTCAAGACTGACAAGTCTTTGAGATATTACTGTAGACATATAATATTATCAACTTGTCACAGGGCTGGCAATCAGAACGGGTATTAAATAATTTATAAAGGGAATTTTGAATTTGCAAGATGGATCAGTAAGGATTTCTTACACAGAATGGAAAACTATACTTCTTAAAATGTAGCTGGCACTGCAAGGACCAAAATATGACTCATAAAATATAGAGGGTTCCTGCATGTGGCCCTTTATGGTCAAATGTAGCTGGCTGTATTTTCCCGTCTCTCTAAGTGAGCCAAGCGATCTAATGAGCCTTTCTAGTCAGTTCCCCCATAAAGTGACCAATTTCAGCAGATTTTGGCACATGATGTGCAGTAGCCAATTGGGATGCTGGAGGACTTAGAAGGATTCATAATTTCAGTTGTCTAGCTGAGCATGGAAAAGTCCTGCTGGCTTTGTGTGCCAGAAACTTAGTCTCAAAGAAAAATCCATATTCAGATTTTCAGAGTATAATCTACTCTTCTACTGAGCTTGGTTATTTTCTTAACGTTTCACTACCAAAATAGGTAGCATCAGTTGGGTAGCACTGATCATGTTACCTAGTTTGGTAATGAAACATCTGTGGGAAAACAACCAAGCTCAGAGAGCACCAAGGACACCACACAAATATAATTCCACAGCCCCTTCCTCTGAATCATTCCTACATACAACATCTAGAGAGGAAGAGGTTCCAACCATAATGTTGAAATGAGTGCATCAGTGGCTGAGAACAAATCTAAAATTGCTGGTTTCTAGCATTCCCTTCTTAGTCTCTATGCCTGCAGTATGGGGTTAAATCAGTCCTCCAACCTTAAAATGACAGAATTTTGGATCAAACTCCTCATCTATTTTGTTATTCTATAAACTGGCTGGCAACTTCTATTGTAGCATTAGTACTTTTGCCAGATTTTAAGATTATTTGCAGAAGGTTTAAAAATCAAATGGGCTTCAGGATAAATTTTTTGACAAAGCAGGAGTCAAAGCAATATATTATAATTCAGTATTATCTTGCAAAGGACAGGGAGGAATAGAAAGATGGCTTGCATCCTACAGAAATTATGACAGAAATGGTTGAACCCAAAACGAACAAATGAATAAATCAATGAGTTACAAATATTCTGGATCACAGCTTCTTATGCGCTCATATAAATTTCACTAGAGTAGTATTTCTTGAAGTGTGGTCCAAGAACTACTAGGGATTCCCCAAAACCCTTTCAGAGGTCCACAAAATCAAAAATTATTTGCTTTATATTGAAGAGATTTGCAAATATTTAAAACAATGCTGCTCTTCTGATTATTATTATTTATTTTAAAAAGTATGGGGTTTTTCATGAAATGTATTTACTGACATTTATGTTAGTATCCAATGGGCTTAATATAATTCCTTTTACATAATTTAATAAATATTCTACGAATGCATTGACTTTCATTTTGATACACTAAATATCAATAAATTAGCCCATACAAACAAAAGCTGTTTTTAGGTCCTGGAGCAAAATGTTTAAGAAATGCTCTAGCGAATGCCTGCCCCTTCCTCATAACACTGAATATATTGTAATTTAAGAGTATCGGATAGTTGGTTTACTTTGAGGGCAAATGAGATTGCTTTCTACTAATGCCATAAAAATACCCTCTTAGCAACTGCTCTCCTTGATACAATACCCTTTCCCAGCCTGGTTACTTTACAGTGCTTAAAAGAGAGATACAGGCAAACATAGCCCAGTTGCTAAACAATGAAACACATATATTGGCTCTATCCAACAGCAGTGGACTGGCCTTCTCTCTTGGCATTCATCACCTGGCCATTTAACCTTAAGAATAATTATTGACCAATTGTAGAGGGATCATCTTCATTTCCCCTTTAGTTTTGGCAAAAGGACCCAACAGTCTTCGCAAGATAGACATCAGGCTAGGTTTCATACAAGAGCACATCAGCCCTTCAATACAATGATGCAAAGTATGTAGTGATACATGAGCAAAAAGGCATTTTTCAGCATGCCAATTCCACAGAAGCATTTACCAAGTCAGTTGTGCACCCACCACCATCCCGTTTTCTTTCGTATGTATGGGGGGAAAAGGCATGCGTACATTTTGTAGGTCAGACAAAAACCCAACATGTGCATCTTTCTTGGAACAGAAACACAGAGCCAGGAACAGCTGCTGAATTTCTGTTTGTTGGGTACCTAATCAAAGCACTAGAAAACTGGGCGAAAGAGAGACAAAACCCAACAAATAGCTTTTCTGCTGCTTCTCTCCTAGCAAAGACAAACCTTTGGCTGTAGAAAAAAGAGGGAAATAGGTACTGACAGGGACAGCACGGGGTAAAGTGAAGTTACTTCACAGCTTCCCTGAGGCCCCGCTCTTCATTTCCAGAGAAATAGATCTCACTCACCTGGAATTCCTCGGCTAGGTATCCTTTCTCCTGCCCGGCCTTAGCTTCCACCTGGGCTAGAAAACCCTTTAGGTATTCTTTACAGCGACTCATCCCTCTGCTTAAGAAGAGGGAACGGTAGCAACCTTGGAGCTGAAGGTTCTGAAATGCTAAGAGGAAGTTGACATCCTTGCACCACGCCTCCAGATTGTGGCTAGTGGGATGGGCCCAGCAGACCTGCCTGGCTCTCTGCCTGCTCTTAGGAAAGGGATGGTAGCTTTTCTGCATACTGGGAACAGGGTGTGAACACTGAGCACCTGAGAGGCACAGGTTAACCTGTGTTAACACAGGTTCTTGGTACGATCTTAAGTTTTACAGCACAGATATCTGCTGTTGTAGTAGCATCCTTAATTGTCAATTCTCCGTGTGATATTTGAAGGAGCCTGTGCCCCCTAACAAGTTCCTTATGGTACACAAAAGTACCTTGCCCTACCTAATTATTTTTTTTAAATTTAAAAGTTAATGGGAAACCAGCATACTTCAAAGAAAAGCATCAGCCTGAATAGACTTCCCTGTATTTCCAACAGTGCCTCTTGACACTATTAGCATTCTTAGAAAATAAAATGCTTTGTAGGCGAAATCCTCCTCAGCTGTCATTTCATGCATATTTCAAATTCAAATTCAAATTCAAATTTTATTGGTCACATGCACAGTCATACATGGTACGATATGCAGTGAAATGCTTATGCAATCATTCATGCTGTGATCAGGTTTTCCTAGCCACCTTTAGGTCTTGAATGAATAGAAAAGTAGGACCTCAGTCAATCAAATAAATAAAGAAATGTAATTGTCCAAGAAACTGCTTAACCTGTTAGAACTGCTCTCAGCTGCAACAATAATGTACATCCACACCATAATTCGTATCACATGGTATTTTTTTCCATGTTACGTTTACATCACTAGTTCTATCTTATGTGTGTTTCTTGTAAATACTGTAGAAAATTTATCTTCACAATAGAGGGACACTATTGTATAATGTTGATATCATTTTATTATATTCTTCTGTGTATAGTCTCTCTTACAGTAAAAAAGCAAAGGATCTGGTTATTGTTCTATTGCTGCAGTAACAACATAAATTATGTACTGTGAAAACATAATTCATGGACTAATTCAGCAGATGGATGAAATAACAAAATCCAGGAAATAAAAAAAAAACATTGTGGCAATGCAAATGATACTTTTTGCTTAATTTACGGTATATTATTTGCATAGTAACATCATCGCAGGAATTTTGCTAGAATTTGGTCTACTGAACCATGCAAAGTCTGTTCAGCTAAAATCAAGAAAACTGAGAACTCACTGTATATGAAATTTCTAAGCTTATTTTTTTCCATTTTAATTTCATTTCTTGTTTCTAATCCTCCTGGGTTTCCAATACATATAGTTTCTTATAACAGAGAATTGAAATGCTTTATTTTAAGCAGTTACATTGAGTTTTCATATTGATTTTCCTGATTCGCAAGTTCCCATTACAAGACCACATGGTGTTAAAATTGCCTGGTTGGGTGAGGGCTTTGATAAAGAAGTATGAAGCTATGTGGTTTTGGAATCTGAAGTGAAATTGAATTAGTTTTAGTTAAAAATATAACAGCGAAAAAAGAAGTAGCTCAAGAAATACCACGATAGTCAGTTGTTATAGAAAGAGAAGGTATAATGAGTTTAGCTTATGATATCCACCACAGAAAGCTCCTGACAATAAAAAACGCAAGGAAGAAGGATGATATGAAGTATTCCCCCAAGCCCATCATAGCAAGTTCTTAATGCTTCATTGAGGGTAGAACCAAGAATGACAATGGATTAGCTTGCAAGGATGCATATATATATGCAGACAAGAAGAGAACGGCTTGATATAAACATCTTCAAACCTAACCTTTTTATAGAAATCATCTACTATCTACTCATCTACATCTACCTTTTTATAGTAGATAATTTCTATAAAAAGATTAGGTTTGAAGATGTTTGTATGTAGCCGTTCTCTTCTCATCTTTGGAAAGTCAATGTGGTTAGGCGAGTAAGCGTTCATTTATAGGACTTTAGCTGCTTTTCAAACCTGCAAGTGGTTGTTTAGGGAACCTTATGTTGTCTCACACTATGTGACGAGTGGCCTATAAATTTGATAAATAAAAGTAAAATCTGCCGTTTTGACCTTTACAATGCATATTACACAGGATTGCTCCTATAATCTATAAGTTGCAGTGGGATGCAAAATAGGTCAGCTTTGAATGGGCCTCACTTGGTCTCAGTTTCACCCTCTTGATTTAGCTCAGTGGGGGTGAGGCGTGGATTGTTCAAAGCAGAGAAGCTCAGTAATAAAACTATTAATAAAAATTGAGGTTTCTATTTTTAAAATATAAGTTCAGGCCTATGTCTTAAATGGTGCCGTTAAAACAACCCATCCAGAATTTTGGTTGATACAGAGATCTTGAAGCGTCTCTAGCTCAGTAGACCAACTGCCCTCTAGTAAAGCTATGTCACTCCTAATCTTAGGGGTTTCCAGTGTAAGCAAGTAGGAAGCAAGACATGACATGTTTCTAAAAGAAAATTAAAAGAAGGTGTGTGCTTTAACAACTCATGTCTATTATACAATAGTCAGAAAAAGATTGAAAAAGTCTAGGGGTTTTGAATATTCATATAAATTATTTTTTATCTTCTCTTCTTTTTTGCAAACAATAAAATGATGTATTATATAAAAGCCATTCATTGTATTGCAGCTACATGAGTGATTGTATGCTCTAATTATGCCTAAGGGGAAGATGCAATGGCATTACCAGTCTTTAGCAAGGTTGGAAAGAAGTATTACTATCACATCAAGATGCAAGAGTAATCACTACCAATCCTGTAAAGTTGGACCTGTAGAAGAATTGTGTGCGGTCTGTATGAGTAAGCTCCATTGGACTCTGAAACTTAATGATTTAATATAATACCATTCATGGCATTTTATTTTCTTCTTCCTCCAAAAAAACCCATGTAGCTTTCCTTCTTTACAATAGCCCTATGAAAAAAATTGGGCTGAGAGAGATAAAGTAGAGATAAACTAAAGATAAACTAGAGATAAACTAAAATGAGATGAGATGAGAAAGATAAGATAAACTACTGAAATTCATAGATCTAATTAGACTTTGACATATAAAACATTAACCCAGAATGTCATTTGTTTTATTTGCTCATTTTGCTGGGTTGCATAAACATAGTGAATTATGGTTTTTTGATAACCCATAGTTAAACAAACCTTGGCTTAACATAATAGATGAAACTGGTCTAGCCCTCCCTTCCTACCTTAACTTACCTGCGGTTGCATAAGCATTTCACTGCATATCGTACCTATGTATGATTGTGTATGTGACCAATAAAATTTGAAATTGAAATTGAATTGAAGTCCATGTGATGGGGAGCTGTAGTCCAACATGTTAAGAGAGAACACAATTCCAGAAAGCTCATCTGTGTACTTTATTACATGGATACAGAATAATCAGAAAAATCAGGTTCCATAGAGACAAAAGTTATAAATATGTCTTTAGCTCTTTCCTCACACTCACCAAAAGCTACGACAGACAGTATGAATTGCTTTATTTAAAATTTTGTATATTAAACATCTCTCAGAGTTGTAATAGAGCTGGGTGACTTTTAAATGCTATTAAATAAATAGAACAATCTTTCAAATAGAAACTTTATTCCTTTTAATTTTAGAAAATTGGCAATCTATTGAATTTTGCAAGAAATCCCCATATTTCTATTATAGCCTTTAATTTTTATTTGCCAAATGGTAATTGTATGAATCTGTTTGACTTCTGATTCAGCCACCTGTAGGAGGAATATATTTATTTACTAGATTTTGCTGTCTTGGGGGTTGGGAAATATGATCCATTTTTCCTACTATTTAATCATGGGTCAGTGACTGTATATGGAAAGTCCCTCCAAAGATGTCTGTAAATGGAAGAATGCAAAGCCAATGAGGCAGACTTGTAGTACTTCTAACTTTCCGCATGTACTTTTCAAAATGAGAATTACTGAGACTTAAGCTAAGGTTACCAAATCTGGAGAGCAAATATCTGGATGGTCACAGGAAGGCATCAAAGAATAAAATTTTTGGTCCCTCTTTGCTACAGATTGAATTTTTGCAGCCTGAATCAAGTAACATGTCCCCTTTTTCTACAAGCCCTCATTCTCCTTAGCCTTAGGTTTGTGAGAACTATGACAAATCAGTAGCTGCACATAAACCTAAATAGTGTACAGAAAGAAGGCATAGATTGGCTTCTGGAATTATTTCCAGTCCATTAACCAGCAGGGCCCACAGTTTTGTGCTTATATGTATTGGGAAAGAAGGGGCAAGATGCATCTGTGGTGGGTCTTGTGACTGAAAGAGGAGGGAGCGGGGTCTTAGAAAGGAGCTATGACTAATACTCCAAGACACGCAACCTAATTGGGCCCATTTTCTTTTTCCACACCAAATTTGGCTCCATTCTGTTCAGTTGTTGGAGAGCTATGTGCTAACGAACAATTCCAACCTCCTTTACATCATTTTTTTTTCAAAATTCCAGTCGGATTGGAAATAACAATGAGTATGTCCTATATATAAATATTTTGGGAGCCTAAAAGAGGAAATAAAGAGAGGAGAAATTTTATATCTTGTCGGAAAAATCTGGATGGCTAAAGCAATTCCTGTTTGAGAAGGATGGTATAAAAAATAGAATTACTACTAGAATCTGCAGGAAATGAAACTAGGATAATTTAGCTTTCTGTATGGAAATTCTATCTCTGGGTTCACACCATACAATGAGGGCTAACACAGTCAACTATATTTTTAGCCTAACGTATTGTGTGAACCCAGAAAGCTGAAGAAAGGTTGGCTCAGTTAAACACAGAGAAAACACACAGCCTGTGTGGTAACCTGTTAGAACTGCATGTTGTGGTGACCTGTTAGAACTGCAAGAGGGCAATGTATTTGCAGGCTGGGTCTCCTCTGCCCACCCAGGATGGCCATTGCCTCCACCCCCCCAAAATGAGAGGAATTATTTAAAAAGCTTCCTATATGGATTGAGGCCCGAAATAAGCAACAAGGGTGGATGACTATGGAAAACACTTACGTTGCAACTTCCTTAATGACGATGTGGCTTACCTTTCAAAAGTATTCATTTACATATAAATTAATAATTGTCAACCTCATCAGGTAGTCCAGACAAGGCATACACCCAGATGTACTACCGTAGCGTAAACTTTACTGTAAAGTTACCATAACAGAATCTTTTAAAACTCAAAGCTCAACTCTCTCTCCACTCACCTTTACAATTAGTACTCTAATACTATTTAATCATGGGTCAGTGACTGTATATGGAAAGTCCCTTCAAAGATGTTGTCTGTAAATGGAAGAATGCAAAGCCAATGAGGCAGACTTGTAGTATTTCTAACTTTCCGCATGTACTTTTCAAAATGAGAATTACTGAGACTTAAGCTAAGGTTACCAAATATTACTAGAGACAGTCCTTTCTGAGATATTTACCATGTACCCTTTCCTTTTAGGGACTAAGCTGCCACTAAGTCTGCTTGTTGTCTAGTTTGTGGTTCTTTATCTTCCCTGTTTCCCAGGTCATTCCCATATACCATTACAATAGACAATTGAGCATATGAGTTCCAAACTCCTATTTTTTGTTTTTTCTAAACCTGAGATGTTTCTGAACAAACATTTTATTTCCAACAGAAGAGAACATATATAGTTCAGAGTTGAACTTGGAATCCTTGATGCTCTCTGAGTTTAGCTGTTTGCTTGCAGACATTTTATTACCAAACTAAATAACATTTTATGTTATTTATTTATTAGAATTTGTCAGACAATAACGAAAACTTGAATACAAGAATAAAAAATGCAATGACTGGGACAATAGGCACATTAATGCACTTATGCATGCCCCCTCCACTGACCACTTAGGTATGATGTCAAGTCCAGGGAAGTCAGTTTGCGACTGAAACTATAAGAATTTGTAGCTGAAACAACTGAATCAGGTAGCGCATTCCAGACTTTGACAACTCTATTACAAAAGTCATATTTTTTACAGTTGAATTTGGAACGATTTACATTAAGTTTGTTAGCGTACATATTATTGTGATTAGAACAAAAAAAATCATTTACAGGTTAAACATTACTGCATATAATTTTATGACTGACTGCGAGCGGCGCAGTTCTAAATTATCCAAACCGAGAATTTTGAGCCTAGTAGCATAGGGAATTCTATTGTGTACAGAAGAATGCAAGACTTTTCTCATGAAATACTTCTGGACCCGCTCAATTGTACTGATATCAGATATAAGGTGGGGATTCCAAAAGGTTGAACAATACTCTAAAATTGGTCTAGCATAAGATTTATAAACTCTAATTAACAATACAATGTTTCCAGGAAAAAAACTTCGCAAAATTAAATTTACAACTCTCAGTGCTTTTTGGCAATGTTGTTACAATGAACTTTGGAGCAAAGAGTGTCGGAGATAAGCACACCTAGGTCCTTGACAAAGTGAGGGTCATCAGCTAGTTCAATTCCACCTAGCTTATACTTCACATTCTGATTACATTTACCAATATGTAAGACAGAGCATTTGTTGATCGAACTTTGAAGTTGCCAAATGGATGACCATTCTGACACATAGTCAAGGTCACTTTGCAAAACAGCGGAGTTATCTGTGGTATTGAATAATTTTACGTCATCGACAAAAAGGACGCAATTGCTTTTAAGTTGATCACATAAATAGTTTATATACAGCAAGAAAAGCATGGGGCCTAAAACGCTGCCTTGCATTTTAGATCCTATATACATAATCAGTACTAGCGTTGTGAGGTTTGCTCCCTGTTTACATACAGTAGCTTTCTTTGTAGTATTGGTAGGGGTGGGGTTTCCTCCTTGATAGCTTCTTGATTAGGATACAGTATTGTTTTCTGTTTGTTTGCTTGAGGCATTTTTGATAGTGGGTTAAATAGTCAGGCACTTTTTGATAAAGTGTGGGTATCCATTTTTTTGGAAGATATTATATAGATGATTTGTTTCCTTTTTCTGATGTTGTGGATTGCTGCAGTACATTTATACTATTATCTTTTGTAGACAACAGTCCTTTTACAAGACATACTAGGTTTGCCAAAGTTGCTAAATCATGGTTAATTCAACCATAGTTCATTGACTTAACAATTCTTGGGTCTATGCAACCCTTTGAACTAACCATTCTAGCTGTATTTGCAAAACACAGGATGGCACTAACTAGCCATAATTGTTTTGTGAACTTAGTCAGTGTCCTAGGTTTTATCTAGCACTGCCACAGATCATATTGTGTCAGCTTTTGATAGTAATTCATATTTTACCTTCTTTCTATAATGCTTTATCTTAATGAAGTTAACTGGGGGAAAAGACACAGAAGAAATCCAAATATTTGAAAGTGTGGATATTTGATTGCCATAGATTTGGGGAAGATCATTTTCGTGTCATTTTGTGAGATATACTGCACCTCCCACTTCTTTCTTACTTCCTCACAAATATTCATATTATGAATGTACACATGGATGTTTTAGTCA
>JAEANM010017217.1:0-13017 GCA_017656035.1 Myanophis thanlyinensis
GGGTCAAGGAGTTCCAGCAAGAGAGCACAGATCGAAACCGCGGACGATCGCGGATTCCGACCTGCCGCCAAAGAAGCGAAACAGGAAGTTCAGCATGCATGGTTTTGACATTATTGGGGATAGACACACCAAAACTTTCATGGCTTTCCTTCCAAATGCTTGTCTGCAGTGCATTTCTTGACTGCTTGTTGGTTGATCCTACAAGGAAGAAGCTCTCCCTCACTTTGATATCTTCATTGTCAAATCTAAGGCTGGTTGTTCTTCCTGTTTTCATGATTTTGTCTTCTTGATGTTTAATTTTAATCCCCCCTTTTTTGCTATGTTCCTTGACTTTTATTACTACAGCTTATTGATCCTTTGCATTCTGAGATCACGTTGTTGATGTTTCTTCCTCCCAGTTTAAAACCAGACTCATCTTCTTCCAATCCAACTTTTTTTAATATAGAGATTCAACATACAGATTGAATAAATAGGAAAATAATCTTGCATTATTGTGCTCCTTTGCCATTCTGTAGATAGATGTCAGGCTAAGTGAGTTGGGTAATACTTTTTAGAAATTTATAAATTGCATGACTGCTTTGCAAGGTGGGCAGAATATTACCTTTAAAATATATCCATATTCAACTGTAGGTGTAGGCAGTGGTGGAATTCAATTTTTTTTACTACTGGTTTCTGTGTGTGGCTTGTTGGGTGTGGCTGGTGGGGTCATGTGACTGGGTGGGCAGTTTCTGTAAGCAGGGCAATAAAGATTCAGCTAGAAACAACACCAGAATGTTGTTGTTTTTTCCTGACTTCCCCACAGGATTAACCCTGTAAAGTGGAAATTTATTGTAGTCAGTACCAACTCAGAAGGCTACAGAAACTGATGGAATACCCAGAGAAATAGGATAAGCAACAAAAGACATCATGGTTCCAAACAAGCTATCTTGAGAACAATACAGCAGCCAACTGATGGGAAGAGATTCATTGAAATTCTTTTTTCATTATCAATTTGCATTTTTATTCAAAACATGAAAATACAAACACCCTCCCAAAAAAAGCAAAAATAAAAGATAATTAAACAAGACTACACAAAAAAGAGTGCATCAATTAAAAAAGACAAAATAAGCATATACTGTACATAAATTGCCCTCTACCCAGAGGTGAAATTCAGCAGGTTTGCTAGAACTGGTAGTTCAGAGAACCAGTTGTTAGAAGAAATCTACTTTTGTTTTTTTCCACTTTACAGGGTTAATCCTGTGGGATTTTGTAGGGGCTCACTACAATGGATATCTCCATGGAGATATCATCAATACTTCCATCAGTTAGAGCCAAGAGGTTGTCCTTTTTTCCACAGCTATAGTTGGGAACATTAGTGTCCTTCAGCATACCAGTTCAAAACTGAAAGCTCCCACTGTAGAAATCTTTGGGCAAATAAAAAAAAAATACTAATTATACTACTTAATCCTACTACCAATAAAAAGAAATCCATTTATGACTATTAAACTGGTGGAAGACTATTTCCATATCATCTTCTCAATGGTAATTAAAAATTAAATGCTGATCAGATTGTAGAATTTACCTTTGCATTTGGATCAATCCTGGTTTAAAACTAAAAAGGCTTATAGAATCAAACAATAATAAATTCAACATACGTTATTGGTGTCAATGATGATGGTGATGATGTGCACATTTATTTACAGTAAAGCAGGAACTACGTATGGAGATATTCTATCCTTCATTTTGGCCATTCGAAAGATAAAAAAGGAAACCCAGCTCCTGAACAATCTCACACTTGGCTACAACATCCATGACAACCATATGAGCACCATTGTGACTTTAGATGCCTTGCTGGACATCCTTTCTACTGGGCAAGCTAATGTTCCCAACTATAGCTGTGGAAAAAAGGATAACCTCCTGGCTCTAATTGATGGAAGTATTGATGATATCTCCATGGAGATATCCATTGTGGTGAGCCCCTACAAAATCCCACAGGTTTGTGTGACAGTGTATCCATCTCTACTGTAAGTGTAGTTGATAAGTGGTTGTTGGTAAATGATAGCTTCAGATTCATCTTCTCCATGAAATTCCAGAACTGGAATTCAGTGAAGTCTTTGTAGCTGTCCTGGCTAGAGATTGGGGATCCATATTGGGGAAAGGACTGGGAACAAAGTAATCATAGCTCCCAATGGCAACATCTTCATAACTTTTTGGACTTCTCTTTGTGAATGAACAAGAAATAAAAAGGAGAGTACAGAGACAAATATGACACATATTAAATCATATTATAAAGGGTTAATATTGCATATTACCAATTATAAACAAATATAGGATTCCTGGAAAGAATTGTAAGACCAAGTTCGATTCATTAAAATCTAATCATTAGATCTTGATCTGATAAGGCCACACTTGGAATATTGCATCCAGTTTTGGTTACCACAATATAAAAAGAGGTTGAGACTCTAGAAAGAGTGTAGAGAAGAGCAACAAAGATGATTTTAGAGGATTGGAGGATAAAACATATGAAAAACAGTTGCAGGAATTGGATATGCAGGAATATAGGAATATAAATATATGCAGGAACAAAACATTGTTTCTTTTCCAGATCACTTATAAAAGAGTTTCAAGCAGACTGAGTGACAAAACTCATTTCCCTTTTTTTCACCGAATGTTCCCCAAAGAAGGAATCCAGTACTCAGCAATAGTCAAACTTCTGCTCTATTTCAAATGGACCATGGCTGGCCTTGTTGCTTCAGACACAGACAATGCAGAGAATTTTGTCAATACTTTGACTTCTATGCTAACCAGCAATGGCATTTGTGTGGTCATTTCACAAAGATTCTCATTAATTAGCCGGACAAGATTCAGTACTGCTTCTCTCATTAGCTGGAGACAAGTCAATGTTTTAATTTACTTTATAGAAACTAGTTGGCTGAAACAAGGAATGATCACTGTAAATAGAATACTTGAAGTCTTACCAGGAGTCATTGAAAGGAAAGTTTGGATTACCACAGCCTTAGATGAAATTTATTATTTATTTCATCCTACTTGGAAACATTTATGTTACATCCATAGCATTTGGTCCTTTCTTATTAGGAGAAAAAGAGGACAAAAGTTTGATTCCTTTGCAGGTGTTGGTTATTTTAAAAGAGATTTCAATGAAAGGGCTTTTAATTGTTCTTTTTCCAAGCATGTCCTCTCTGTCAAAGGCCAGAGAAGATGCACTGAGAAAGCACCATTGTACACACTACAGGACAGAAATGGAATACAGGTTTTTACTCAACACGACATCTACAGTGTTGTTAAGACTGTGGCACATGCCTTGAATGCTGCATATTCCTCCAGATCCAAGAGGAGAAGGAAGAATGGCAAAAGCATGTTGGAGGCTGCGAGACTGCAGCCGTGGCAAGTATGGGGGTCCTGATGAGGATCCATGAAACTTAATTCCTTCTGAGCAAGTATTGAAAGGATCATCCTCCTCCTTCCTCCTCCTTCTTCATCTCCTCCACCTCCTTCTGCTCATTCTTTTTATCCATTCTAGGGGTGGGAAGAAGACCTTTGAATATTTCTTTGGTTTTTGATGATTATTTTCACATTGTGCCACTGTTTTCAACAACTGCAGGTAGTTTTGCTTGTCTGTGTCAGGTAGACAGAGAATCGGACAATTGGGCACAGCTACTCACACCAGCCTCCTCACTCCGGTCACTCTGCACTATTGAGGATACCCTTCTATGTCCCTCCCCCATTTACTCCTCTCCAGACATTCCTTTCCATCCACCCTTCCCTGCTGCTTTGCTTTGAGGCACTTTGCCATGGGACAACTTGTCTCAGACAATTTGCTGCATGGGACAACTAGCTGCGTGGGATAACTCAACCAAAGCAGAGGAGTCTGGCCTAGTGGCCAATCCACACACCAAGACATTGGACTCTGCCTTCCCATTGGACATGGCACATACTGGGTGGGTGGGCATGCACTACAGTTGCTATGCTGTGAGCAGCAAGCTTTTGGCCCGGATGAGTCTCAGTAACCAAAAGGCCAACTGACTGTGCATGGCAGGTGGGGGACGTGATGTCTGGGAAGACCTCTTTCCAGACTTTCTCTGGCTATTGTGCTGCACTGGAGGGTTGTTATCACCCAGTGGAGGAATTCAATTATTTTTACTACCAGTTCTGTGGGCATGGTTTGGTGGGGGTGACTGTGGGGCGGGGGTCATGTGACTGGATGGGCCATTTCTGTAAGCAGAGCAATAAAGAGGAAACTAAAAACAACATCAGAATGTTTCTTTCCTGCCTTCCTTACAGGATTAACCCTGTAAAGTGGAAAAAAACAAAAGGAGATTTCTTCTAACAACCGGTTCTCTGAACTGCTTAGAAATTTTACTACTGGTTCCAGTGAACCTGCTAGAACCTGCTGAATTTCACCTCTGACATAGACCCACTGCATGAGACCAGCTGCCCCCAATGGCTCCAGCCCTAGAAAGAAGCAGCTTCACCTCCAGTGAGGTGAATGAGAAGGTGTCACGCAGTGCTGCTTTGCTCCTCTGCTGTGCATTGTCACCAGAGATCAAATTGCCTCCTCCCATGCACAACCAGCCAGCCTTTCAGATACAGTAACTCTAGAGCAGTGGTTGAAATCTTTTTGGCACCGAGTGTGGAATGCGAATGTGTCTCATGCACATGTGTGATTTGCATGCTTTCCTTTTGCCCATGCACATGCTGCACTCATATACAGCTGTATCGGCTCGCATGCATGAGCGGTCATGCAGGAGCCATGCAGGGAGTCTCTCACATATGCACCATCACAAAGGAGTGTTGCATTCATGTGCAGTCATGCAGGAGTCTCACGGGGTGTCCCACATACATGTGCAGTTGCTCAGGAGTCATGCATGCATGCTCACACATGCGCAGTCAGTGAGTTGGGGCGATGGCTCATGTACCGGTAGAGATGGCTCTGCATGCCACCCGGGGCATACATGCCATAGGTTCACCATCACGGCTCTAGAGTCTGTTTTCAACAGTCTATGACAATATGATATATACATATTATTTCCTCCGCCTTTGCCCACTGCTCCAGAAGTAGAAGGTAGCCTTGGTGAGTCAGAGATTCCGAGCAGGGCGCGTTCGTCCTGCTCTCCCTCTGCTCTCCCTACTCATTGGGAACAGGCAAAGAAACAGAGAGGCTGGAGAACTGGCAGCTCCTTAGATATTTGAAAGGTAAGTGAGTCTCCACAGGCCTGCCTATGGAGACCCCACTGGGGGGGGGGGGATAGGCAGAATGAATCTTACAGAGCCTCTGCGGTCATTTGTAAGGGTGAAGGATTGCCATGGCTCTGCAACATTTGTAACCTCAGGACTGTATTGTAAGTAATTGCAGGGTTAGGTTGCACCTTAGAATGGTCTCTAAATGAACTGTCATAATTTGAGGATTATCTCTACTTCATTACCATTCAATGATCTCTAAAAGTTTTGCTCTAGTATTTTCACATTAATTGATGTCAACCTGAGAGGTCTGTCATTTTCTTTTCTTCTTTTTTCTTTTTCTTTCTTTTTTTCCCCTCAGATCTATAATTTTCTGAATCTTTCCTTTTTCACTTTTGAAAAAAGGGGTGAATCTTCCTTCCCACTTCTGAGTTTTTGCAAGTTAGGCAACTGTAGAAATATCATATGTCAAAAAAAAAAAAAACCAAGTTTTTTGATAACCCAAATCCAAGTAAGAAACTTTGTTTTCTCATTTGGGATTCCTGGAATTTTTTTTTTTAATTCTAGTTTCATCACTTTCTGGACAAGAATGTGTTTTTCAATACTGTGATGGAGAAACTGTACTGGGACTCAAATGGAGATATAACAGCTGACCTGAACATCTGGAGCATGGTGATTATCCCCAATAAGCCCTTTTTTAGAGAGAAATTTGGGACATTTGAAAGGCAGAACCTTACCATCAACAAAACTATTCTATCACAACTGAAATTACTGAACAAGGTATGGAAAGCACTAGTTTCTTTTCTTGTTTTGACAAATCTTAAGATTAGACTCAATTCAAATGGACTGAGACTAATCAGTGTGGAAGGCCTACACTGAGAAATGAATGTGGAAGCACAGCCACATTCACACCAGTTAAATTGCAGTAAGCTTTCTACTCTTAGGTAGAAGGTCCAAGGGTTTCCTTTCACATGAAAGAGTTATGATTAAACATACTGTGCTCTGAGATAAAGCAAACAAAAAAAGTTGGAGTATAATTCATATTTTAATACAGAATATTCTGAAAATGAAGATAACCATAACTTTTGCTTTTGGGTCTAATGGAAAAAGAACTGGAGAAAAAAATTCTCTAAAAAGAGAAGAAACAATAGATGGAAACTAACCTAGGAGTGAAGCAATTTGGAATTATGGAGAAACTTTCTAACAGTAAGGAAAAATAAACAGTGGAACAGCTTGCCTTCAGATGATCTGGGTGCTCCATCCCTGGAGGTTTTTAAGAAGACTAGACATCCCCAGTTATGTGATTCAGCCAGTTCGCACCTGTTTGGGAAAAGTGTTTGTTAATTTTCTGAGCAGTTCGGAGAACTGGTTGTTGGAACAAATCTCTTTCTAAAAGCCTTTTGTTTTTTTTCCCACTTTACAGGGCTAATCTTGTCACGAAGGCAGGAAGGAAACATTCTGGTGTGCCTCTGTGTTGTTTCTAGCCTAATCCTTATCCTTATTGCCCTGTTACAGAAACTGTCCCTTTGGTTAAGCCTTGTTACATGGTAACAGCTAATGGTTCTTGGCAGTACATCAGACTTTCTGGAGGGGCTTGACTTTCTAAAAGGGGAAGGGTTCTTTTAAGCGTTTCACATTGTTTTAGTGGTATCTGGCACTGTCCTTTCGGTGTGTAGGTCCCAGAGGCAGGATGCAATCTTGGCACATATTTTTTTACTGCATTTCTGGAGATATGTGATCTTTCCTTAAATCTGGGTTATTTCCTTAGGATATCTTATGAGATGAGTGAGACCAGCTGGTAACTTTAAGTAGTGCAAATGGATCTAAGGATTGCTTCTCCTGGGTGAGAAGGGGTGCTTTGTCAGTTCACTGAGCACAGGAGTATCCTGTCTAAGGGGATTCTTCAGTCATCCAGGTCACACTTGCTTCAAAGATGCTTTTTTCAAGCAGTAACTGGACTTTCTTGGTTTCCAGAAGGTCCAGTTGCCTCTTGAAAAAGCACTTTTGGGACAGGACTCTCTTGCATTGCTTTGGAGTGGCCAAGGGACATGATTGCTCACTGATAGTAAGATTTAAAAAAAAAGAGTATGGATGCTCCAATTTTTTTTATTTTTCTCTCATGATAATCAGGCTTAATAACATGCCACCAGGCTTTAAATTTCTTTAGATATATGTGGCATATACTAATTTTATTGTGATGCTGACAAGCATGGGAGGCTTGAATCTGGGTCCCCTATATACTTTGTTAGTTTGTCTCTTTAGCTCAGCATTTTGTAGGCCAAGTGTGCCCACACACTGTTGTGGCCCAACAGCACCCGGATGAGCTGTTGGTGGAATCTGACAGCGATGAACACTATGGGACTGCCTTGGAGGCTGAGGAAGACTCTGGGGGATGTTCGGAGTCAGAGCAGGAACTAGAGAGGCCCATCCACCAGCAGTTGGCTTCTGAGTGAGGGAGCAGTGAGGAGAAACAGAGGGAGCTTGTCCCTGATGTGCGTATGCGTAAGGCTGTGAGGAGAAGGGAGCAGCTTCGGAAGCAAGGCCAGATAATAATACAAGTGGCTAATAATTGGCCCCTTCCAGAGAGCTTATAGGAGGAGCAAAGGGAGAGGAACTTTGCAGGAAACAACTGTTTGGTAATGTAGCCATGTGAGGAAGGATTTGTTTAGCTCTGTGAGTTTTTGTATTTGGAACTGGTATTCACTGAGATAGCTTTCTGGGCTCCCAGCCTAGGGGATGCTTATTTCCCCATTAGTTGTGGCAGACAGCCATTTCTGCTTCCATGTATTTGAGAGGCCTGGGACAGAACACACACTTTCTGGATAGCTTAAATGACCTCTCGGTTAGAGAGTTTCACTTTATGAGCAGAGTTGGCTGCTGATAGTTATTGTTGCATTTTAACTATTTTAATTCCTCTGGCACCCTGCCTAATTTGTAACTGTGGGTTGCAGGTATTGCTGATGAAAAGGAAGTTATTCAGACAGAATGGTTTAGGTTTCCATGATGGCTGTGGTTATCATTGATCTTCAGTGTGTATTCCTCTATTTCTGATCTAATGATTGGTGTTTAGAAGCTCTTTGTATTTTTGTACAGGTAATCCTTGACTTACAAGAGTTCATTTAGTGACCATTCAATGACACAATGGCACTGTTTTTCATACGACCGTGTGAAATACATTGATACAGTAATATAAGACAAGGCACTTATATATAAACAGGCCAAGCCACTTTTATAGAAACAGAGAGCAAAATCCATTTCTTTTTAGTGCTGATGATATTACCCTTTTGGGTAATCAAAGTTCTGCAAGAAAGTAACCAAGCTAAGAGAACACCCAGGATGCTATAAAGTCAAACAATTTGAAAGGAAAAAATAGTTTGATTTGACCTTTGGTTTCTAAGAGGAACTTCATTTGAAGCTTACTTGAATGAAAGTGTCCCTCCAAAGGTTTCCATTGGCCTAATTTGATTTGATTTTTATTGAGTTTCTTTGTATTTTTCATTCCCTTTAATCTGGGTCATGTTGTACTATTTCAGATGGGTTGTGTTATATTATTTCTAAAGAGGAGGACATTTGCAACCTGTTTATGTAATCTGAAAGATCCTTTTAAAGATTGTCTCAGTTAGAGAAGATTGTCTTCTTGATCAGAGATCATTGCACTAGAAAATTTTTAAATATAGAAGTTTAAATTTCAATTAATAGCAATAGAGATTATAACTTTAAGGATATACAGATATGTCTTGTTTGATGAAAAGAAGGACTTGGGGTGGCATGTGAGCAGTGTTCCAATATCTCAGGGGCTGCCACGAAGAAGACCAGATTCAAGCTATTCTCCAAAACACCTGAAGGCAGGACAAGAAGCAATGAGTGGAAACTAATCAAAGAGAGAAGCAACTTAGAACTAAGGGGAAATTTCCTGACAGTTAGAACAATTAATCAGTGGAACAACTTTCCTCCAGAAGTTGTGAATGCTCCAATACTGGAAGTTTTAAAGAAGAGATTGGATAACAATTTGTCTGAAGTAGGGTTTCCTGTCTAAGCAGGGGTTGGACTAGAAGACCTCCAAGTAACCTTCCAATTCTGCTGTTCTGTTCTGTTCTGTTCTGTTCTGTTCTAAGAATGCAGGAATTCATATTGATCTGGACCTCAAAAGGACCCACAGCTTATTGCTAAATACAAATATATTTTCTCATTACATCCCTGAAGATTTGCAAAGTGTAAAAGTGTTTCAACCCCTAAGCAGGGGTTGGACTAGAAGACCACCAAGGCCCCTTCCAACGCTGTTATTCTATTCTATTCTATTCTATTCTATCCTTTATTGTCAATGCACAACATGTGTGCAGAGAAATTGAATGAGCCTTCATTGGTACAATCACACAAAGCTCAGAAACACAGAATATATTCAAGTACAAAATAAATCTCGAGACTTGTAAACAAATCCCTAACCCCAGGAAATACCTGGGCTAGGCACATATTTCTACCTACAGATAAATATACCAATATAAAGGCACACACACGCACACACACACACACACACACACACACTATTCCACTGGTATGTACATATTGCACGTTGCACTGGCACTGTGATTTGGTTGAATCAAGTCTAGTCGTTGTGCTGTGACATTTAGAAGTCTGATGGCCCATGGATAGAAGATATTCTTTATCCTATTTGTCCAGCTGGCTATGCTTCTATATTTCTTGTCCGATGGTAGAAGTATGAAGAAGTGCTGTCCTAAGTGGTAGTCATCCCTGGGGATTTTTCTCACTCTGTTGAGAAAGCGGGACCTGGTGATTTCCTCCAGTGGGGTTATGGGGCAGCCCATGATTTTTTCTGCTGTGCTCATGACCCTCTGTATTGCCTTCTTGTCCACGGTTGTTAGGCCAGCATACCATACTGTGATACAATATGTGAGGAAACTTTCTATTGTTGACTATTGTTCTATTCTATTCTATTCTATTCTATTCAGAATGCAGGAATGCATATTGATCCAGATCTCAGAAGAAACCCACAGCTTATTGTTAAATACATATATATATTCTCATTACATCCCTGAAGACTTGCAAAGTGTAAAAGTGTTTCATTACTTTATGAAACATGAGAGATATGTAGAATATACAACTAGTTGTATCACAAGGTTTTGGAAGTGGTTAGGTTATACTCATTTCTATGAAGCCCTTGGATATTCTTTTTACCAGATAGAGATACTTGCCATGTGTTAGGAAAGTGTCCTAACACATTTTCTTTGCCAATCCTATTTTTCTGCTCAGTCTCTGCCTCTGTCCAGATGTGTGGAAAATTGTCACCCTGGATTTGTCAAGCGGAAGCGAGAAGCAGAGCCAGTTTGCTGCTATGACTGTGTTCCTTGTCCAGAGGGAACCATCTCCACTAAGGAAGGTGGGTCACACTGGAGCAAAGGGTGGGTGGGTGGGTGGGTGTCTTGCTGAAATAGATTAATCCAAAGCATTTTGATGAATGAGGGCAGATTGTAAAAACAAAAAATAATCCTTTTTGTTTTCTCAGATACAGAAAAATGCACCAAATGCCCAGATGATAAATATCCAAATGAGAAGAGAGTCCAATGCATTCCCAAAATTATAAGCTTCCTGTCTTATGAGGAAAATCTGGGCATCATCCTGGTCTCTTTTGCCCTAGTGTTACTCTTAATCACTGGGTTTGTTTTATACATATTCATTAAATACAGAGAAACTGCCATTGTAAAAGCCAACAACCGTGATGTTTCTTACATCCTTGTTGTGTCACTCCTGCTTTGCTTCTTATCTTCTATCGTCTTCATTGGTCAACCAAGGAAACCCACATGCCTTCTCCGACAAGCAGTATTCAGCACTGTCTTCTCAATTGCCATTTCTTCTCTCTTAGCCAAAACTATTCTTGTGGTACTGGCCTTCCTGGCCACAAAACCAGGAAACCAAGTAAAGAGATGGTTGGGGAAGAGCTTAGCCAATGCCATCATCCTTCCTTGTTCTGCTGTCCAAATTATCATCTGTGCCTTCTGGCTTGGACTTTCTCCCCCATTCCCTGACTCTGACCTTCATTCTCAGCCTGGAGTGATCATCCTACAGTGCAATGAAGGGTCTGTTGTCATGTTCTATACCACCCTGAGTTACCTGGGCATCTTGGCTGCCATCAGTTTCACAATGGCCTTTCTGGCTAGGAACCTGCCTGGGGCCTTCAATGAAGCCAAGCTGATCACCTTCAGCATGCTGGTCTTCTGCAGTGTCTGGGTGACCTTTGTGCCCACCTACCTGAGCACCAAAGGGAAATATGCGGTGGCTGTGCAGGTCTTCTCCATCTTGGTCTCCAGTGCTGGTCTCTTGGGTTGCATCTTCATCCCCAAGTGTTATATCATCCTTCTGAGGCCAGACTTGAACACAAAGGAGCAGATTACAGCCAGAATAAATGTAAAAAAATAACCCCATTATGAGATTGTAAAGAATTGCAAAAGTTCCTTGTATTTGAATGACCATATTCATTATGTCCACTAAGATAGTTTGTTTGAGTCAAAGAAAATCAGCTGTATACATTTCTAAATTGGAAATGGTTGAATGACTGGAATCTTTTTATTCTCTTCCCTATCATCACAATAAACCTTGCTAAAGAGAATTCTATGAAAAGCATTGATAGAAATTTGGTGTTCAGAAACTGCTGGAAATCATTTATGAAATAATTTGAGCAATTATTCCTCCTGACATTGACTAACAGTGTATGCATATGGGAAAGATTGCACATGAAAATAGGCACAATTGAAGCAGTTGGGAGCCTGTGGCAGAGGCTTTAAAAGCTATGTGTTTTAAGGGGGTGTGGAAAGATGGGAATATTGGGATGAAAGGAACATGCACCCATGACAGATATTCTGATTTTGAACTACACATATTTTGATAAATTGTCAATCAATCTCAAGTTTTAGAATGTTTTAGTTACAAATTGGATCCTTTTGCAAAATTCCACTTTAACATGATAAAAAAAAGATCAGTTGGATCAGAGAAGAACCCATCTCAGACACAAAGTGAACATACAAGTATCTTTCATGGATCTAAGACTCAACGGTCTCTGTGAAAACTTGATTTGAGAATAAGGGAAGAAGATAGACTGGGACCACATTGGTCTCTTATCCAAATAAACCAGATGATTCACTGGCCTCCGAATGAGAAGCAGAAAGCTTTACTATATTGAAAATAGGTAGGGATGAAATAAAGGAATATTGTCATGTCATATGTTGCCATTGACATATGTTTCAGATATAACAATATCTGAAAAGCTCAGGAGAACTTTCAAACACCATAATATACTTACACACCTTATGCTCCAAAATGCAATAAGACTGAAGCTTAACTTTGTTAAGGATAAAACACCCAGACACAAACTGAGCAACATGATGTAAGCAGTACAATGCAGAGAGACATATACAAATCTGTGTATCAGAGAAACAAAACAAACACTTAACAAATGCACAGCACAACATAGGAGAACCCAAAAGCCATCAGGACAAGATTCATCAGTCCATTTTCATTTGAAAGATAATGGTCACTCTTTTAAAGTTAGCAAAGTCAAATATCAGCGCAGAGACATTAGGGATTGGGCCCCTGTTAAATCTACCCCCCGTTGGGCTTTTAATGATGATCTTTTAATTTAGGGTTAGGGAGGGGGTGGGGGTGGAGGGCCCTTTGTTAGAGGTTAAGGCCAGACTGAGGGTGGAGCACGTTGGAGAAGGTCGTGAGATTAGTGGTTCGGGTCAAGGAAGGAGGGGATGTTCCGGGGGAGAGGTGCACTGTATTGCCACAGTCGGAGGGAGGGGCAACTATGGCGGGTATAGGGGGCCA
>JAEANM010017218.1:0-13017 GCA_017656035.1 Myanophis thanlyinensis
GCGCGGGTGGGCGGGCGGGAAGAATAAAGGGAGAGAGGTTCTTTTGTTAGAGAATTCTAATAGGTGCAGATAATAGGAAATCTTTACAACAGTGCAATTGTTCTTGGGCACATGGATATATGGACTGCAGAATTTTATGTAGAAGTATTAACTTGAATAGTGTATATAGCCTGTAAGCCCTTCTGAAACAAAGGAAGAAATAGGATGCTAAGCATTCGCTATAAGCAAGAAAAATAAACACATCATTTTTTAAATTTCGAATTTTAAAAGCAACATTTAATGGCATCTGAGTTTTGAATCTGGAAGTTCAATTCCAAATTAAAAGCAGGCCTAGTATTGTCAGATGCAATCTTTTCTTTCCAATTTTCATGGGACACCAACTATTATAAATGGTGGCTATAATTTGTTTGACATAAGCACTGAGAAAAGTTAACTCCGGAAAGTGCTAAAGGATTGCTTACCTAAGTAAAAAGTGGCTCCATCTGATTGTTTGAGCCTTTTGCATGTGGGTGTAACCAGGAAATATCACCTCCATTTCACTACAACAGAACAAGCAGACCACAAAGTTACAGATTTACCCTTCATTTTAACAACAAGGAGACAATTGAAGGGGGGGGGGAACCCAACAATTATTTATGAAGCTAATCATCCTGTCACACATTAAAAGGAATAACATGGTTTTGTAATGGATGAAGGAATTCACAGATGAAAAATATATCCATGTATATCAGTTGTCACATTCTATTACCACGAACCAAAACAATATCCAAATTACTGGGAGAAAGCAATAAGGCTTATGTACCTATTAATTGTTTCTTATGATCGATGACAGGTCAGAGTAAAAAAACCAAAAAGGTTTATTTGGTAATGACTAGTTCTTACTGAACCAACCCTATGCAGTTGGCCATCATCCTTTTAGTCTGTCAGAACCAACCAATATGCAGTTGGCCAGAACCAACCCTATGCAGTTGGCCAGCATCCTTTTAGTCTGTTATGGAGGGAAACTATAGGGCAGTGGTGGCAAACTTTTTACTTACCGAGTGCCGAAAAGTACGCGCTTTGCATGTGCCATCCGCTCTTGCGTGGGGCTCCTTTATGTGTGCTACATGTGTAACCGCACCATTTGCGCATGCATACAACTTTTGCACGTGCAATGGATACGCACTGCTCGCAGGCACTCATGCACATATGAACAATTGCGTGTGCATGCTCAGGAGAGCTCTGAAGACCAACTGGATTTCCTGCTGCAATTGTGTGCATGCACAGCAGAGGCCCGAAGATCAGCTGAGTCTCTGTAATTGTGCATGCGTAATAGCATGTGCATGCTCAGCTGGAGATAAGTTGACTGACAGCTTGTGTGCCCAGCAAGATGGCTCTGCGTGCCACCTGTGGCACCCATGCCATAGGTTCACCATCATGGCTATAGGGCAACCATTCCACCTCACTCGTTCTTTACTTGGCAACTAAACAAAGCTCAGCCCTTGGCAACTACACAAAGCTCAGTGTGGTTCCCCAGCTGAGTCACATATCTCAGATATGATGAACCTAATTCATGGAGAATAAATACGCTTGCATTTTTTTTGTCATTTTGGTTCATCGAATGGAACCTCCATGTCTAATAATATTTCTCAACCTTGACATCTTTGAAAT
This sequence comes from Myanophis thanlyinensis, assembly GCA_017656035.1. Taxonomy (NCBI): domain Eukaryota; kingdom Metazoa; phylum Chordata; class Lepidosauria; order Squamata; family Homalopsidae; genus Myanophis; species Myanophis thanlyinensis. Next base: position 1,651 of record JAEANM010017218.1, read on the forward strand.
GTGCGGACTGCCATTCTCAGAATTCTCCAACCCCAGGAAAAATATGTCTCAGAAACTTGGGAGACTGTAGGACGTAGGATGTTTGCTTTTAGGACTTCCTTGGAACCATTGGTCTGGGTGATTCCATGACAAGAAAGCTCACAGGTTTGGTGGTCCTCATAACTAAATGGAGCCTTCATTGTATATTATCTGAGCACTTCGTTTCAAGGACTTGGTGCTTTGCTTGCAGGTTACCAGAAGAATCTGGTCGGCCACTGGAGAACTAAGATGGCTGGAATGAGATTTCTCACACATTTCCTGGTGCTTTTAAGCAGGGATAATAAGAGTGAATTGGGGGTTATTTCAATATGAATGTTATTAATGGATGGATGATGGAAGGTTGGGAGAGACAGCTGGGCTTGGGCAGATGCTCTCAACCACAGCCTGTAAAGCCACTAGGCTTAAAAGAAAGAGCCAGGCTTACGTAGAAGCACGTTCCATCAGGGTCCGAATGAGCTGTTGAAGGTGAACGGACAGCATTGTCATGGAGCTCTTCATGTACAACCTCACATCAGTCATTATCTGTAAGAAAGGCACACATTTGGATCAGTGGTGGAATTCAAATTTTTTTACAACCGGTTCTGTGGGCGTGGCTTGGTGGGCGTGGCTGAGGGGGTCATGTGACTGGGTGGGCAGTTTCTGTAAGCAGGGAAATAAAGATTAGGCTAGAAACAACACTAGAATGTTTTTTTCCTGCCTTCCTTATAGGATTAATCCTCTAAAGTGAAAAAAACAAAAACAAAAGGAGATTTCTTCTAACAACCGGTTCTCTGAACTGCTTAGAAAATTTACTACCAGTTCTAGCGAACCTGCTAGAACCTGCTGAATTTCACCTCTGATTTGGATTTACAAAAAAGAGACCCAAACCATCCACTGGAGGTATGATTTTCCCAAAGGATGCTCAGAGGATTATGGGTAGTCCTCAACTTACAATAGTCCACTTAGTGACCTGTTCAAAGGCACGACTGCACTGAAAAATGTGACTTATGACCATTTTTCACACTTACGATCATTGCAGCACCCTTGGTCATGTGATTTATATTCAGACACATGACAACTGACTCACATTTATGACAGTTGCAATGTCCCGGAGTCATGTGATCACCTTTTGCGAACTTCTGACAAGCAAAGTCAACGAGGAAACCAGATTCACTTAACAGCCATGTTACTAACTTAACAACTGAGGCAAGAAAACTCGTAAAATGGGGTAAAGCCCACTTAACAAATTTCTCACTTAGCAACATACATTTTGGGCTCAATTGTGGTTGTAAGTCGAGGGCTACCTGTATTTACAGTTCAGATGGCAGGTGATGTCTGAGGGCACCATTTCAACATCCCATCAGAATGGCTGGAGACCGTGCTAAACTTAATTATTCTAGCAGGTATCCATTCTCAGTATAATGGAGCCTATGTTCCTTATTTTGGATCTAATAATGAAGAGATTAAGACATCTTAGTTATTTATACCATTTGTGTGAAGATATTATCATACAAATGACAACACCATCACCAAAAGGTCTTCTGTTGCCTGTCAAGTCCAATGCAGTGAAGCTTCTTATCATTACAAATACAAAGTGGTTGTCATAAATTATGGAGGAGGACAAGAACTGAAATAATTCTGAATTCTGCATTCTGCAAGCCACCATTGATTAGATGCAAGAAGTAAAAGATGAAGGGAGCATTTATTTGAAGCTTCTCTTATAAACTGGTTCAAATCATGGTTTAAGACCAGATTTTTCTGCCAGATGAATGTTTAACCAAAATAGAACTACAAATAGATATAACTATATCATATGCAATTTTATGACATTTTCCAACATATGTTTTTAAACTAATGTGGTGGAGTTCAAAAAACTTCAGAGGTTTTTTTTTTTGTTGTTGTTGTTTCAAATCAAAGAAAAGTAATTCAATGTTCTTTAGCACTTTGTAATAATTCAGATTTTCAGGATGACCGTCTATTTCATTTGCACAGAAACGTAAAACAGAAAAGGGGAGGAGAAACAGTAGAATATTGATATAGCTAAAACTATTTTGGAAGCATTCAGATAATTCTTACTTGATCGTTCCTGCTTCGTCCAGTGTGAAGCTTTCCAGCCACATCACCAATCAGTTCCTGAAAATAAAAAGAAAAGTTTCATTCTCCAATATTTCGAACACATCAGCTCCAAAAGTTGTTTTGGGTTTGACTATTTCTAAAATTATCCCCTCTCACCCTTGAAACCATGTATATTTCTCAGAGCTTTCAATTTATGAAATTTATTTATTTATATAAAATAAATAAAGGGCGAGAGTAGAGGAAGCCGAGCATAGAGTTAGGTGGAAAAAGATGATTCACTCTGATGACCCCAAACGGGAACAGCCGAAAGAAGAAGACAAATTGTTTTATTTATATAAAACAACTTTAATTAATTAATTCTATTGGTCACCCATCTGGCCCATAGGGTAATTCTGGATGGTTTACAGTTACATAAAACAATTAAAATATAAAAAGTTTAAATCAGACATTAAAACCAAGGATTCATGGGGAGGGCAGGGGACAGAGGAGGGGTTGTGGGATTTGTTATTACTTGAAAAACCACCTCCATTGTGTTGTTCCCTCATTGGGGCCCCAAGCCAATTGGCAGAGCCATATCTTTAGGCGCTTATGAAAAGATAGGAGGGTTGGGGCCAACCTCACATCGGAGGGCAGGATTAACAGATTAACAGAATAGGAAGGGACCCCATCCAAGCAGGAGACCCTCCACCATTTCTGACAAATGGCAGTCCAATCTCTTCTTGAAAGTCTCACGTGACAAAGCTCTCACAACTTCTTATGGCAATTTGTTCCATTGGTTCTCACTGTCAGAAAACTTCTCCTTATTTCCAGGTTAAATCTCTCCTTGTTCAGTTTCCATCCATTATTGCTTGTCTGGCTTACAGGTGCTTGACCGTTTCCTCTCTGTGGCAGCCTCTCAAATATTGAAACGCTGCTATCATGCCTCCCCTGGTCCTTCTCTTCACCAGACTAGCCATGCCCAGTTCCTGTAACTGTTCTTCATATGTTTTAGTCTTCAGTCCCCTAATCATCCTGGTTGCTCTTCTCTGCACTTTTTCTAGAGTCTTAACATCTTTTTTATAGTGTGGTGACCAAAACTGGATGCAGTGCTCTAGGTGTGGTCTTACTAAGGCTTTATAGAGTGGTGAAATTCAGTTTTTTTCACTACCGGTTCTAAGGGCATGGCCACAGGATTAAACATCACCAAGCACAGAATTAAACTTCACCAAAGTTACAATGTAATAAGGGGAGGGGCAGTTTCTGTGAGCAAGGCAATAAAGATTAGGCTAGAAACAACTGCCTTATTTACAGGATTAACCCTGTAAAATTAATCTTTATAGGATTAACCCTGCAAAGTGGGGAAAAAACAAAAAGAGATTTCTTCTAATAACTGGTTCTATAGAACTGGTGCAAACTGGCTGAATTTCACTTCTGTATCTCACTTGATCTTGATTGTTGCTCTTTTTCTAGATTCAGTGGGATCATTTATTAATTTACAGGTGTATACCCTGCTTTGTACAACACAATGGTCCTTCTTCCTACTTTTGATTCCACCACTACAACCCATTGAAGTGGATTGGATGAGAGAAAGTGACTGGCCTACAGCTGACTTTCATAAATACAGGAGAACTAGAACTCAGGTAGTCCCAATTTCTAGTCCAAACCTTCACTACTAAACTGGTTCACCATATTTATAACATCTCCCCCTCCCCCCACTCTTATTCCTTGTTGGAAGGGCTCCAACCCTTGTAATCCTTTTGATTCTACTCTACCAACCAATTACTTTACCTAGAATAGTTTGAACGTTTATGTATATTTCAAATCAACACAACCACAGCAGAAACATTGTCCTTCCAAGCAGATTAACCATACAAACCTTGAGTCTACGTTCAACGGTAGTGTGGATGTCCTCATCAGTTTGGTTGATTATCAAGCTGCCCTTGGAACACTCATCAGAAATCTACAATAGCGGCAGTCAGAGAAAAAGTTGTTTAGTAATTCACAAAATTCCCTTGTTGTCTGGGGGGAAAAAAAGGAGGCTTAATGGATCATTCATGGGCTTAATAGCAAGGCCTGTCCTTAGAAGCCCTAGCTGTAATCTTCTTGGCAGAGATATGGCAGGAGTGACTATGTCCATGATACCATTAGCACAGTGCAGCACTTAGCAACTTTCCAGATGTGTTGGGGGACTGCAATTCCCATAATTCTCAGCCTAAACTGAAACTCTGTGCTCTGTACATATTCACAGTCCTTGGACCAGATTAAAACGCTTTCCCATTCTAATTAATAGACCTGAAAAATTCAAAGCATGTTTCCATGCAAAGTTAATTAAGCCAGCCTGGTGAGCCTGTATCAGATTGCATTGCACCCGGTAAAGGGCTTCAATTCAACAGATCTGTCTTTGTTTGTTTCTTCCCATCCCTTTAAATAAAAATTATAAGGTGTAATTTTTATGCCTTTCAAAACAAAACTTCATACATTTCCAATGCTATTGGGGTTTATAATGTGTAGTCTTGGGTCCAGTTCCTTGGTTTTCAAGATTCTCTAGATCAGGGGTCTCCAACCTTGGCAACTTTAAGACTTGTGGACTTCAACTCCCAGAATTCCTTAGCCAGAGGAATTCTAGGAGTTGAAGTCCACAAGTCTTAAAGTTGCCAAGGTTGGAGACCTCTGCTCTAGATTTCTCCAAAGCCTCCACTTTTTTTTTTTACTTGACCTACCATGTCATGTTATTTCCTTCATAGGAACCTCATATTTAATTGCTCAGTCTCTCTATTGCCTCCTCTTTGTTGTGCATTATGATTGCCTAAACAAAATACAGCACATAAGGTTTTTCTTTGTGAATCTTTCAGGGCTCTTTTATTCTTAGCCCAGCAATAATAGAAAGACAACCGCTAATTGTAGAATTCAGCTAAAGAATATAAACAGGCCTGCGTCTCTCTTCTCTGTTCTGTGTTCCTTAGAATTTAATAAATTACTGTACACTTTGAGCTAACTTCTCTATGGTTCAGAGATTAACCAATGTGACAGCGTGCCTATTCCAAAATGCAACTGTTACTAAATATTCAAGGATTTCAGCTGAAGCTAGTTGGCAGCCTTCCAGAGTTAGCAAAATGTAGAGCCTTTTTATGGTGTCTTTGGATTGTCCCAAAGGTGCTTTCCCCACTCTAACCCACCCCACCCCTCAGGAGGCAACTGGGCTTTCTTGTTTGAGGACGTTTCGCTTCTCCTCCAAGAAGCTTCTTTGGCTCTGACAGGACAGCGGGGAATTGGAAAGATTTATATTCCTTGTGGACAGCTGGCAGAAGCTTCTTGGATGAGAAGCAAAATGTCTTCAAAAGAAAAAACAAGAAAGTCCAGTTGCCTCCTATTAATACAGCTGTGACAGAGAAATGTCGGCACAGGAGCGTGGAGACCAGCTCCTCATGTCCGTCTCGCTGCGACGTCAGCTGGAAGTTCCTCTTCAGAAACAAAAAAAGTCCAGTTGCCTCCTGAGTGGGAAAAAAGAAAGCTCCTTTGGGACAATCATGACCTGGATGACTGAGAATCTCTTCAGACTGTCTTTGGATTGTTTTCTTCCTCTGAATATCTGCCCAGGTACAGAGACCCATGCTATGCCCTACTTCTTTGCAGGGCATCCTTGTGTTAATTCCTCTTCAGTGCTCTTGAGTCATCCTGAAACCTTATGAGCTGTGGTGGTGCTGTAGTTAGAATGCAGTATTGCAGGCTAACTTGGCCAACTGTCAGTAGTTTGATCCTGACCAGCTCAAGGTTGACTCAGTCTTTTATCTTTCCAAGGTTGGTGAAAGAAGGACCCAGCTTGTTGGAGGCAAAATGCTGACTCTGTAAACTATTTAGAGAGTGATGTAAAACATTATGAGGCAGTATACAAATCTAAGTGTCATCTAGCAGCCCCAAGGGTTAGAGCCTACTCTGTGGGGGCACAATCCCTCTGGAATGAACTGCTCCCAGAGATCCGGACCATCACGGACCTACGAACCTTCCGGCGCACACTAAAACCCTTTTTGTTCCAACAAGCCGGTCTGGCCTAGTATTATCAGTGGGGGGTTTTAAATTGGTTTTTAATTGGTTTTTAAATTGGTTTTATTGGTTGGAATTTTAAATTGTTATTTTTAATATTCCAAAATTTGATTTTAATTGGCCACTTAATTTAATTTATTTTTAACTGTATATTAATTGTTATATTTTGTGTTTTTTAAATGGCTGTGCACCGCCCCGAGTCCTTTGGGAGAGGGGGCGGTATAGAAATGTTGTTATTCAATTCAATTAAATCAAACTTATTCTGCAAAGCATTGAGGGCAAGACAAGAAGCAACTGGCAGAAACTCATTAAAGAAATATCCAGTCTGAAACTGAGGACCAATTTCCTGATAATGCGGGCAATTAATCAATGCACCAGCTTTCCTCCAGAAGTTATGGCTTTTTAATCATTGGAGGCTTTTAAGAAGAGGCTGGACAGCCATTTGCCTGAGATGGTATAGGATTTCTTGCCATAAACTAGAAAACTTTCAAGGCCCCTTCCAGCCCTATTCTATGTTCTATGGTCATTAAATGGAGGATGCCTGTGTTTTGATTTTCGCAATGCTGATCCGGTTAACAAGTTTGTTTGTCAAGGGAGCGGAGAACTCTGCAATTGACTGGGCACATAACATAAAACACCATTTGCAAGCCATAACGGCTGGATTCACTTAGCATGATAAGCCAAAAATAAACAAGCCACATTATGACTTTTAATTGGACCAATATCTCAGCTGGACTAGACCACGGCAAGCATTGCCGAGCGAGCAGACTAGTAACTGTTTAGCAACTGAGAAACTGAATATTTTTAATGCAGTGTGCTCCAAATTGCAAAGACAGACGAGACACACGGTTCTTTCCCATCACAGTAAAAATAACCAGTAAAGCATTCTTAACATCAGTAGTGCAATACAATAACAATGGATTCCCACTGGCTTCTAAACTAAGGAGTCCCAATAATACACAGTTACAAACTTTGACAACTGAACAAAACCATATCTGGGCACAAACATTAACCAACACTGCAGCGTTCAGCTTTGAACAGAAAAATCTTGACCTCTTCAATGTTCCAAAGATAATACTATAATAAACAACCACGGTTCTAAATCTGGCCAAAATGAAGTGTCTCTGTTATGTATAAAAGCAAATTCTCATCTCTTTCTTGACAGGTAATATAACCATGGCATGCATGATGGATAGGTAATATAACCATGGGGAGCATGATGGATAGGTAATATCACCATGGTGAATATCAGAGACGGGTAATATAACCATGGGGAGCATGAGAAATGGGTAATTTAATAACGATGAATCTGACTCATGAATAATATTGCCACGGTAAATATGATGGATGGGTAAATATCACCCCGAGGAACATCGTGAGTGACCTGCTCAGACCAGCTTTCCCAAGATAAACCCATTTCTGAGCACTTTTCGCATCACCACCCGTTTGCTTCTCGTCCCATATGACATTGAGCATCGGCTTCCCATTCACACATTGGTCGTGGAGTGAGTGGTGGAAAAATTCTCCATGCGAACCCTCACCAGCTTGTCTGCAGGGGCTGGCTGAAGGAGGAACTTGCAAGTGAAGACTTGGCGGCAGGCGTTGCGGAAATTCTCCGAGAGGAAAGCGTAGATGATGGGGTTGATGCAGGAGTTCCCGTAGGCCAAGCAATGGGAGATGATGCGGAAGGTGAAGGAGACATTGTTCAGAGGGAAGCGCCCAAATTCCGCCCACATGGTGATGATGTGGTGGGGGAGCCAGGAGATCAGGAAAACGGCAACAACTAGCAGGACAGTCTGGGCCGTCTGCAAGACAGAAAAGAAAAGGGTAGCAAAGTTTTGCAGAGGCAAACTGTGTAAACTGCAGCTTGCACACCATCATTTTATTTACTTCTTTTACGCCTTATGCTCTTGATGGCAAACCTATGGCACGGGTGCCATGAGTGGCACACAGAGCCATCTTGGTGGGCACACAAGATGTTGGCCAACTGACCTCCAGCTGAGCATGCACACGCGATTGCACATGCATGCATGCACGATTGCAGAGACCCAGCTGGTCTTCGGGCCTCTGCTGTGCATGCGCATGAGTGCAGCAGGAAATCCAGCTGGTCTTTGGAGCTCTCCTGCGCACGCACACGCGATTGCTCATGTGTGCCTGAGTGTCTGCACGCAGCACGCATGCATTGCACATGCAAAAGCTGCATGCATGTGCAGATGATGCAGTTGCACATGCAGCGCACGTGGAGGAGCCGTGCACAAGTGCAGATGGCACACACAAAGCACGTACTTTTTGGCACTCGGTAAGTAAAAGGTTTGCCACAACTGCCTTATGCCAAACTTTGTTTAACTATATGTCAAGTGATGGGCAAGACTGGATTACCCAGGTTGTTGGGGACAATAGGTTGACTCTGTAAAAGCACTGTGAAGTGGTATATAAGTCTAAGCGCTGTTGCTATGGCTATTAACTGACATTCAACGGCTGTATTTCCAACCTGACAGCTATCAAAAGAGGTTTTTTTTTTTTTTTAATGCAGTTCTTAAACTGGGCTCAGAACAGACTGCCAACAAACATAATTTTATTTCTGCTACAGAGAGAGTTTGGAGACTAATATCGCCAGTGATCTCATCCCTCAAATGAGCTTGTATATTTTCATTTTGGAAAAATGTTTTCTCCTTTCTCGTTTAATTGTTCTTCTGCTGTTTTAATTGTATTCCTGGCAGTGCTTACAGTCCTGACGTGAAGCCATCAAGAAATCTCAGCCTCTCTGTCATTCTCCCTCCCTCCCTTATCTCACACACAAAAACACAGAGGAAGAGGAAGATAATTTAAGTGTTGCGCAATAGTTAGGGTGTTGGATTAGAATTGGGGAGAGTTCCGTTTTAATTCCCACCCTCAACCAAATAATTTCACTGGCTGATTTTGGGCCAAGCACTCCCTAGCAAACCAACCTATTTTATTACATTGCAAGGAAAAATAGGACAGAACATTGGGTACCGCTGGCTTGAAATCCTGAATGAATGAGAGGCAGGGGAAAATAGTCTAAAGAAGTTATGGAACAGTTCCTGACTAAGATTGGGTTCATTCAACATGCTTAAGCAGGTTGGCTTTCACATCTGGCAGACAGATTCTCGCAGTGTGAGAGTCTCAGTTAGTGATAACTTGAGTCAGTTTTTTACACTTCTGCATGTGAATCCAATCTGTTCAGCTTACTGTTTAATGCAATGTCTCTCACCCTCCCCAGCAACTTTAAGATGTGTGGACAACATGCCAATTTGGGAATTCTAATAGCTGAAAGACACATACAGTTATCTTGAAGTTTGCTGAGTATCACAAACAGGGGTTTAATTTATTGCACGATTCTCCCAAATGGGCCCATTTCTTAAACAGGACCCTACAATTATAAGGACCTTGGCAAGTTCACATTCTCTTCCTTTCGATGGTTGATGAGTTTCTACTGACTTTTTAGGATTTGGAGACTGTAGATTCAAACCAGAATGAAACATCGAATAAAAATGAATTAGTGCAGGAAAAGTGCCCCAGAGAAAGGCCACAGCTGCATTATAAGGATATTTGAAAGAAGGGTTTAAGGGCCTTGGGAATGGATATCAACAGCTGGGAAACCCTGACTTCTGACCGCTCAGCTTGGAGACTAAAGACGCAGCATGGTCTTCAATTCAAAGAGACACTCGTTCAGCAGGCTGAGACAAAGAGGCAGTCTCAGAACTAGTGAAATTTGGGGTCTGGACAGGGGACAAATTGTATCTGTCCTCAGTGTGGAAGGGACTGCCACTCTCGAATTGGCCTTTTTAGTCATACCAGGTGGAATTCAATTTTTTTTACTACCGGTTCTGTGGGCGTGGTTTGGTGGGCATGGCTGGGGGGAGGTCATGTGACTGGGTGGGCAATTTCTGTAATTAGGGCAATAAAGATTAGGCTAGAAACAACACCAGCATGTTTCTTTCCTGCCTTCCTTACAGGAATAACCCTATAAAGTAGAAAAAAACAAAAAGGAGATTTCTTCTAACAACCGGTTCTCCAAACTGCTTAGAAAATTTACTGCCGGTTCTAGCGAACCTGCTAGAACCTGCTGAGTTTCACCTTTGCACCAGATGCTGTTTTAGGACCTCTTCTCAGTGTATGATACCTTAGTCTCTCCAGACTTCAGGATGCCAAGAAGAAATACGAAGAGAGAGACCGAGAGAAAAAGGCAGACCAACCCACATCTCTTCAACTTGCCAGGAGCGCCAAAGAAATGGCAGCGAATGAAACCCCCCGAGTTGTCTGGCTGTTGTGCGGCACCTTTTCCTCCTGGGTCTTTAGAACACTCTAAAGAGCACTGCCAATACATTCAGATGGAACGGTCTTACGTTCACACAACACCGTGCAAAGGTGGTTGGAGCCAGTTGTGGTTTGTTTAAGTAACCCGACCATCTGGCTTGACTTGACCCACTAAAGCAGGAGCTCATCCCCTCCGTTTGCATTCTGCGTGGAAGGTTAGCTGAAAATGTGGTGAGCTCATTTTGCGGTTCACGCACGTGCTGCACACATCTAGCCCTTGACGATTTGGAGAGGGGAGAAATTGAACATCCCCGTTCGATAGAAAGCCATTATCTGCACTGTCCTTTTAACACTACTTACTTTCTGGGAGCTCACAATTATGGCCAGGTCTGGAGTTGATTCATCACCCAAACTTTACCGTGGAGGGTACCAGCCCTACATTAGCACTTCCAGGACTAAAGTGCTATTGAAAATACTCTAATTACACAGCTCTTGGTTACGTCCAGAAAGCAAAGTATTTTTGTCCTGAATACATCCAGTGGTTGGTTGGTTGGTTGGTTGGTTGGGGGGTGGGGAGACCCAAAACCTCTGAGTCATTTGTTGAATAGCTTTCAATGGTGCTGCTGCCTTGAGATTTGTTTTGGTAATTCTGACTAAATAATTGCCCCGCAAATGAGGAAGGGTGGGAGGTGATGGAGGAAAATGGCACCTTCTGGCAGAGAAACTCCAAAGCCATCAGAATCAGGCACAACAACATCACGGGGCAGATTGTAGTGTAACCTTGGCCAACAGACAACCCAAATTGATGCTCGTTGTGATTACTCTTCAAATTACGACCATTCAGGCCTCTTGGCTACTATTTCAACCTCTTTTTTTAGACCTGCCCGTAAAACTTCCCTTTTGTCCCTAAAAATCTTTAAAGAAAACTGCCAGCCGACCAGAATATGCAATAAAGGGGCAAAATAATAATAATAA
>JAEANM010017219.1:0-13017 GCA_017656035.1 Myanophis thanlyinensis
CAACTCCCAGAATTCCTGAGCCAGCCACATTATATCTATACCAGCTGGCTCAGGAATTCTGGGAGTTGAAGTCCACGAGTCATGAAGGAGCCATAATTGACCACCCCTGCTCTACATGGTACTGCCTTTGGTAGTTTCAACTGGTCCAAAACATAGTAGTAGCTGAACTAGCTTTCAGCATTCTTGAGGGGCAGTTCAAAATGCTGGTTATCAGCTTTAAAGCCTGTGTGGCCCAGGGTTAGGTTACTTGCAAAATTGCCTATCTTTGAGTGTTTTCACTTCTTTCTCCAGATCCTAAAGGATGGGCCTGCTCCATATCCCCTCTATTAAACAGACTATCTTGTAGGACCAAAAAAACCTTGCCTTTCTATTACGCCTTGTCTACAAAAAGTCTCCCTTTGTGATTAAGACTTGATTTCCCCCCTGGGATTTAGGATCAGAATGTTGAACTCAACAGGTCCACCAGTTCTGTGAGTTTGTTATCTATTGTCTTGGTTTTCTTTTCTACTGGATTATTTTAACTGGTTATGGGTTATTTATTTATATCACTGCGATCTGATCGGAGTTATGTATTCAGGACTGTACATAATTCTGATCAGTAATGGTAAAATTAGACATTTCACAAAGACTTCCAATATTCTCTAAGGAAGAAAAATCTCCAAGCAAAAAAAATCAAGAGTACATCAGAAATTCAGTGGGAGAAACAGCAGCAGAAACTTGATTGCAAGAAGTGAAAAGTGAGTCAAAAAAGCTTAAGTGCATACCAACCTTGAGTAATTTTTCTACTCTTAATCTCCTTTTCATAGTTTACCAGAAAAAGGCTATCAGGGAAATGTTATATATCAGTGGTGGCGATCCTATTGCACGCATGCCAGAGATGGCACTCAGAGCCCTCTTTTTGGACACACAACAGTTGCCATAACTGAGCTCCACCTCATTTCTCTGTGATGTTTCTTGCCGTCGTTTGCAGGGAAACAGAAGTTTCCCTGCAAACGATGAAAGAGAAGCTTGTGAAAGAAAACGATCTCACCTCTTGCAGAGCTGCCAGTGTTGTGATGCCCCCCCCCCGCCAGATTGTTTCGGGTCTCCGCGTGCGCACAACTTGCAGTTTGGGCACTTGATCTCTAAAAGGTTTGCCATCACTGTTATATATAAACATCTTAACTTATTACTCTGGAGCTTGCTTGCATCATATTAGCACTTCTTAACTTATTTATTACAACATTTCTACTTCTTACATTTCAAGGTGACTCAAGGTTTCATCTCAATTATTCTTGCCAATCAACATGATAAGATTTTAGCCAAGCTGACAATGTTTCTAGAAAGCACTTAACTTATTGTCTAGATGAAATCCAAGTATATTTTATCTAATTTAATAGTTTCTTTCTGCTTTCATCTACTGATTTACATCAGGTAAGAAAATCAATCAAAATAACCAAACTCGTACTTTGTGAACACATGCTATTTAGTTCCAATATTGTTCCCCGATGTTGTGAATTTAAGGCGCACTGTACCTACATCAGGCAGATTGGTTGCATTAATCTCTTTCTGATCCCCTATCTATTTATAAAAGCTGTCTAGTCAGATCAATTGTTAAAATCAGATTATTTATTGTGGCTTCATCAGCAGCGCATTTAATTATCAAATCCATACAGTCTATCAAAGATTTTTGCTGTGTGCAGGAATCCAAATTCCAGATATCTGTCACAGATTATCCAGAGAATTATGTCAGTATAAACAGAAGGAGGCAGAGAAACCATACAATTAAATAAAGAATGCATGGTCATCAATTTACTATACAATGCCAATTCAATTCATCATTTTATCATGAAGATTAGCAAGAGCTTTCCATAAGCTTGATATACACCGAGAGAAGAGCATTTGACTCAATCTCTTTGTAACAGCACACAATGTAGAATGTGGGATTGGAATAAGTTTCAAAATAAAATGAAGTCAGCAGTGAACTTTAATTTTACACTACAATGTTCTTTTGCCTACTTTTGTAAGTTTGTCTATTTGTAATTTATGTGTTCAAGTACTATAGAAATGTGTTAATACAGCAGTGGAAACCTGTAGGAGTTTTTCAGTTAATTCAACAACAACTTGCAGAATCGCTCAACCATAAAGTATTAACCAATCCAGGTACATCAATCAATCAATCAATCAATCATTATGTACCTGGTGGTTCATATGGTTTTGATGATATGATAGTTTACACAAAAATGATTGGGAATCACAGGTAAAAATATAATTATTCAGAAATTTTCCAGGGAAAAAAAAGCTGAATTGTTGCTAAATACAGGGCCCTCTTCTTTTTGTATTAATTTGTAAAGCACATTTTCTTTAGAAGGTTCATCTTGTATGCTAATTGTGTCCATTTTTGGGTCCAAGATTGTGCAAGTGCCTTCAGATAGTTACTCAAGTCTTGGTCATAGGACCAAGTGTGTCCTACATGGGTGCTTTTGAAGTTACAGCTGGTTCAGAGTAGAGCAGTGAGAGCCATAATGAGCACATTAGGTATGTGCAGTGTCCTTGTTGCCTTGAAACTACAGTGATCACCAGTTGATTTCCGATTATAATTCAAGGTGTTGGTTATCACCTTGAAAGCCTGAATGGCATACACTCTGCTTATCTGAGAATTTGGTAAGTAGGTGGGGGCACGTTAATTAAGCAGTACCATCTTGTGGGACCTAAGCAGCATTTCCGTTTTGGTGATTACTTCAGGTTAGGTGTTTTCCAGATTCCCCATTCCCTAGGATAGAGTAGAGTTTCCCGTTTAATATTATAGGGTTATGTCTCTGGTCAGTTATTTGTTGTTGCTGAAGTATTTTTAGCTGCCTAGGGTCACTGGCTTCAAGTGCTTTGAAATTGAAATGATAATAGATACCTTTTCGTGTATTTCCTGAGTAGATTGAGCATCACAGAATGCAACAGTAGCCAAGTCCTTCAAAATAGGCATCTCCACTGTACAATCCCTTCCATCTAGCAAAGCCACCAATGGACGAGGATGCAAAGGGCCATTCATTATTTGTGGACGTATACCTGGAATCAAATGAACATAAATGTTAAACCAACACTAGTGGATTCACATAAATGGAAAACTTCATCTGAATCTGTACTAAAATGTTTTGGCTTTCCAATGGGAAACTGATGCTGCTTAATGCAGGAATGTACAGATCATCTCATGATTTAATTAGAATTTGAATTCACAGTTTACAGCATACAGAGAAGAAGCCCCAATGTGATACATAAAACCTGTCCCTTGGAAAATTATGCACAGAGCTGTATTTTTAAGATGGTTATAAGGACTTTCATTAGTTAGATCTGGGTTAGATTCAACAAAGATGGCACAAGCACTCCTAGCTCATTCACAGGAGCCTCAGATCTACCTCTTTGCATGCAAAGGAATAACCCACGCTAATGAATGCAAAGAAGGGCAGAGATTATGTTCTGGCTTGGAAGATGGTTCTATCAAGTAATTAATCTTCGGCACTAGTACTGGATGGAACCAGAATCAATTTTAAGGAATAAATAAAGATACAGTCCATCAAGTGGTTGTCTCACTTGTTCCAAGTTACTTTGGGTAGAATCAATTTTCCCTGAAGTCAACCTGTTCAATGGCAAAACTCCCAATCTTAGGCCAGAGATACCCATAGCACTTCTATTTGGGAAATATAGTAAAGTCAATATTAGATACTAGTCAACACTGGAAAGGTTTTGCTCTTGCATTAGAACTCACAATAATCCCTTTAGGAACGGTGTATGTATCTTTATAGTATACACAACCTAGGAAGATGAGTCTCTTTGAACTGTGAGATAATTGGCAAATAAATTTGATGATGATGATAATAATAATGAGAACTCATCCTAAGTTGTGTATGCTGTAAAGAAAAAGAAATACAAACTCTCATCAGTCTAATTTTAAAATTCTCCCATTATTACCAAGATGTGTCACCATCTATTTTGTTATTGTTAGTTCAGACGTACATTTGTTCTAGCTACCCAGAGTCATTTGCTTGTGAGATGGGTGGCTCTATAAATTACATGAATAAATAATAACAATAGCAAACATTTGTGTAGCAGTCTGTTCGTTAGAAAAGAAAAAAGAAAAACCTATTGATGTCATTTGATGGTCACAAGGCATTGTGACCAATTTCTTTTATCTGCGTATCTGATATAAATTTGTATTGTGATTTCTAATTTAAAGTTGTTTTATGCCAATCATCTAGCGTGTGTATATGTATGATATGGTCACTAACCAAAATAGGTTGATATTGATTGTAATGATATTATTAACTGGATCATTATCTGATTTGATGCAACAAGGATAATCTAAAGTCAGAGCATAAACACACACTGGCACTGTTTCCTGAAGCTTTTACAACAAATATTTTGGTACTACTTGCCATACAGAAAGTAGTAGAGAGCTTCAGAAGTACAGTGGTACCTCTACTTACGAAATTAATTCGTTCCGGAAGCCGTTTTGTAACTCGAAAAATTTGTAAGTAGAGACGCATTGTACCTGATGCCCGGCACCGTCTCCGAGCCCGAGAACAAGTACCTGCCCGAGCTGATGGCCTTTTGTATCTTGGAACATAATTTGTAAGTAGAGACTATTTTTTTCTCGAAAATTTTTTTGTAAGTTAAAATTTTTGTAACTAGAGGTCTTTGTAAGTAGAGGTACCACTGTACTGAGTAATTATGGCATGATGATAGGGCAGCTCAATGTTTGTTTGAGAAATGCCCTGATCTTTATTTTTTGTACTGGACTATTTCAACTAAGGTTAGGTTGTTGTTTTTTTCTGTATTTATTGTGTATGTGTTTGTAATTTGGTTGTTAGTCAACCAAATTATGTATTTCAGAGGGAGCCTTTAATTTTTTAAAATAAATAAATATGTTGAAATAGTGAGTTAGGCATCAAAACTACAACATAAAAAGCAATAAATAAACTCCACCTGGATGGGTAATTTGCACAGGGCTTCCGTAAAAATCCATTGGAACTGATGAATTTCTCTTGGCTAAATATTGCACCTTGGAGATTAACATTTCTCTATATAATACCCTTCGTTTTTATTAGGACTAATATTTCCCTATTGGGATGAATAACAATGAAATAAGAGTTATAATAATACTGAGATATTTCACAGAATCTATTGAAGATAATTTAATTTGTAATCTTGCCTAAATGCCCCTTCTAGATCTAACCATTCATTTCTAGCCACTGGCTATTGTAACCGGACATTTTGGAAGAGCCATATCTAGACACCATGAAGTATCTGAAGTATTCCACAGACTGATTTAAAGGAAAATCTTCAAAATTCACTTTGGACAGAAAAAATAGCAGTTCATTTAGTGACTGTATGAAGTTATCACTGAAAAAAATCTTATGGCCATTTTTCACATTTACATTAATTAATTAATTAATTAATTAATTAGCTGTTGGTCCATATCAAAGTACAGAGTTGCAGAAACAAATTATTACTAAAATTGTTAAAAACTATTTAAAATGGAATTGGATAAAATACAAATAAAATCACATCCTGTTTAATTGTTGCCTGCATAAGGTGAAAGACAAGTACCTTGGGTCTACATATCAAATGAGTGACCCATTGGGATCCCTGTATCAAAACAACTTACCATATGTGTGGCCAGAATCTGAAATTAACATTTTAACGCAGCACAGTACTTAAGCAAAATGGTTTGGTTGAGATCTGCATATGTGGGTCTGATTGAGGTAGATTGTAGGGGTGACACAGAAATATAATTTTATCACATTATACTGTATCTATATCTTAAATTGTACGGTATTTTATTCCAATTTCATTTTAAGTTGTATTTTATCTAATTCCATTTTAAATTGCTTTTATCAAATTTTAGTAATAATTTGTTTCTGGAACTCTGCACTTTGATATAACCCAAGGGTTAATCAATCAATAAATATATTCAGCCATTTTTCACACTTATTATCTTTGCAGCATCCCCATGGTCACGTGATTTACATTAGGATGCTTGACAAGTGGTTCATATTTATCATGGTTGCTGTGTCCTGGGGTCTTGTGATCCCATTTTAAAGACCTTCTGAGAAGCAAAGTCAATAGGGAAGCCAGATTCACTTAACAACCATGTTACTAACTTAACAACTGCAGTTATTCAATTAACAACTGTGGCAAGAAAAGTTGTATAATGAGGCAAAACTCACTTAACAAATTTCTCACTTAGCAATAGAAAGTTTGGGCTCAATTGTGGTTGTAAGTCAAAGGCTACTTCTATTTTGGTTAAGTTCTCTCTGTCATGCTGCTCTCCCCACAACCCCACAACAACACACACACACATACTAGCAGTATTTGACTCAAGGTCACTTCAATCACATGATATGCCACTGATTGCTTCAAATTGTTTCTAAGGTCTGAAAGAAACAATTATTTCGAACTATTTCCCTGTTAAGGCAGGAAAATTCTAGACTCTTACAAACATCTCTTAAGATTATTGCTTTGATTTACTTTATTGTTCAGCACTGGAAAATGAAAGACAATGAAAAACATTTGTGGAATGCAATCTGTGTTCGTAAGGAAGGGCTGGAGATGTGACAGTTAATCATACAGGACAAAATCAGGGGAAAAAAAATCTATTCTAATCTCCTCTATTGTTAAACCAAATTACTACATTTATCAGTATATACACACGTCCTTTCTGCTGTCTATATTACTGACCAAAGTGTGACCTTCTTAAAAACTGATGGAGTGAAATTTCCACTTTTCCTCACCATTGGCCATATTATAGGCTGACCATATTTGATAAAGAAAAAAAGAGGACGGGGGGGACATCGGTGGGGGTGGGGGGGGCGTCGGCATCGGCCGGGGGGGCGGGGCGTCATCAGCGTCATTGGGGGCGGGGCGTCGGAGGGGCGGGGCGTCGGCGGCAACGGGGGGTGGTGGCGGCGGCGATGGCAACGGGGGCGCGGCGATGGCAACGGGGGTGGCGAACGGGGGCGTGGCGATGGCAACGGGGGTGGCGAACGGGGGTGCGGCGATGGCGAACGGGGGCGCGGCGATGGCAACGGGGCGGCGAACAGAGGCGCGGCGATGGCAATGGGGGTAGCGAACGGGGACGCGGCGATGGTGAACGGGGGTGCGGCAATGGCGAATGGGGGTAGCGAACGGGGGCGCGGCGATGGCGAACGGGGCCGCGGCGATGGCAACGGGGGTAGCGAACGGGGGCGCGGCGATGGCAATGGGGGTAGCGAACGGGGGCGCGGTGATGGCGAACGGGGGTAGCAAATGGGGGCGCGGCGATGGCGAACGTGGGCGCGGCGATGGCAACGGGGGTAGCGAACGGGGCCGGGGGCTTCCCTTCGCCGGCAATCGACCGCAAATAGGCTGAGAAGCAAGAAGCTTGTTCCAGGACTTCTTGCTGGAGCTTCTCGCTTTTGTCCATTTGCCCGGACATGACGTCACAGTCTGGGACGTCCGGGTAAATTTATAAAATTTATAAAACCCGCCCGGACACCCCAGACAGGACGTAAAAAGAGGACATGTCCGGGCAAAAGAGGACGGTTGGTCACCCTACCATATTAGCAAGGGATGATGAGAATAATACTAACTGCAAGGCTAGATATTATCCTGTATTAGAGTTAGATTAATTCATGAATGGGCCTGAGGGATCTGAACTGACGACATATTCGTCCGTGTTCTTCCTTAGGCTCCCTCCCCAACAATCTTAATATTTTCTATGTTCTTTTATTTATCTACATATTCTTTCAAAGGATCATTTTTATCTACAAGAATGACACTGAATTAACATGACCTCACAGTTTGGGACATAAAAATGCAAGCCCAGGGGTTAAATTGATTAAGGAGCCTTGGTGGTGCAGTGGTTAGAGTGCAGTACTGCAGTACTTCTGCTGTCTGCCGGTTCAAATCCCACCAGGCTCAAGGTTGACTCAGCCTTCCATCCTGCCGAGGTGGATAAAATGAGCGCCCAGATTGTTGGGGGCAATATGCTGTTCTGAAAAAACCGCATAGAGAGGGCTGGAAAGCAATATAAAGCAGTATATAAATCTAAGTGCTATTGTTTGGAGAAAGAGCAAGAGAAAGAAAAGTTAAAATAGGATGGTAGATAGCATGCTAAACAGTAGGAGTTCAGGACAGTGTTAAGCAAATTTGTTAGTCTACATTCTGTAAACCGGTTTTGTGACTGGCTACTCTTCAATGCAGCCATTTTGAGAAGATACCCAGGACATGTCCCCTTCCCAATTTAAATGTGTCCAGTATTTCACAAATATTTCCGATGAGAATGTTATGATTAAAATTATTAGTGGATACTTGAGATAGACCCCTCAGCATCATACTATACAAGGTGGTTAGAATATTAAATGACATCTAAACTCTATTAGGAGTCGATTTCGGGTAGTGGTTGAACTACCAAGGTAGAAACCAGGAGACCCCGAGTCCCATTTTAGGCATGAAGCCACCTTGGTCAGTAACTTTTTCAGCCTTAGGAAGGAAACAATGGTAAACTTCCTCCCAAAAACTTCCCAAGACAACTGCAGGGAATTGTCCAGGTAGTCTCTAAGAGTCGACATTGGTCCGAAGATACCCCCTCCTAAAACAACTACCCTTAGATCTGGACAAAAGGGAAATTACAAAGGAAAAAGCAATCAATTTCATGCAAAATTAGGAAAATATTACAACTTGTCCATTTTTATTATGCATTATACAGCATGCTGATTTTGTAGTAAAAAACTTAAGTTTGCATGCATAATGTTCCTATTATGTTCCTACTGGGAACTAACTGAACTTTGTATTCCTAGTCACACTATCTCCCAGTTCTAGTGGCTAATGTGAGTTATTTATGCAGAAGATATCAAATTAATATCTACTACAACCAAAAGAACACTTGGCAATTAGCAATAAGTAGAAAACAAAAGCCGTTATCTACCACAATAGCCTTGGTGTGAGTATGTGTATCCAATAAAACCACAATAATCAGAACAACAAAGTTGGAGGTCTTCTAGTCCAACCCCCTGCTCATGAAACTTGCTGTCTCACTGCTCACTCAGGAAACCCTATACCAGTGGTGGCAAACCTATGGCCTGCGTGCCAGAGGTGGCACTGAGAGCCCTCTTTGTGGGCATACGCACTGTCACCCCAGCTCAGCTCCACTGCATTTCTCCATGGCGTTTCTCGCTGTTATTTGCAGGAAAAGGAGCGTTGGACTTACCTGATACACTCCTTCTCGTAGGGTTGATATAGAATCCAGGACTGGGATTGGGTTTCCTCCCACTCACGCTGATTGGCTGAGTCTGATAAAAGAGTTGTGACCTTGCCTTGTGCGACCTTACTGGCCCCAGCTTTTGCGAAGTCATCGATACAGACTCAATCCTTCTCCTGTATATCTATATATATATATGATTCTAACTCTCTTAACATATAACCTTGACTCGTAACATAATACTCTTCATTTCCAATGCGATTAACACTATCTTTAATTACTACTATCAACTACAGGGTGGGGCTGGATTCTATATCAACCCTACGAGAAGGAACATATCAGGTAAGTCCAACGCTCCTTCTCCCTAGTGGTTGATATAGAATCCAGGATTGGGACATACCAAAGCTCGGAAAACAGAAGTTTCCTTGCAAACGCCGAAACAGAAGCTCACGAAAGAAAAACATCTCGCCTCTTGCAGAGCTGCTGGTGTTGTGATGCCCTCTCTCTCACCAGCTAACTGGTGTTTGGATTTCCGGCATGTGCCGGCCAGCTGGTATTTGGGTTTCAGTGCATGCTTGCCTTGCGGTTTGGGCACTCAGTCCCTAAAAGGTTTGCCATTTCAGACAAATGTTTATCCAATCTCTTCTTAAAAACTTCTAGTGTTGGAGCATTCAAAACTTCTGGAGGCAAGTTGTTCCACTGATGAATTGTTCTAACTGTCAGGAAATTTCTCCTTAGTTCCAAGGTTGCTTCTCTCCCTGATTAGTTTCCATCCATCGCTTCTTGTCCTCCACTCAGGTGCTTTGAAGAAGAGCTTGACTCCCCTTCTTTGTGGCAACCCTGGAGATACTGGAACACTGCTATCATGTCACCCCTAGCTAGTCCTTCTTTTCATTAAATTAGACATTACAATCACAATAACTTATTCATAAACAATCCCCCCCCCATCACTCACCATAGATTTTTTGAAACAGTTTTGTTTTTAAAAATTTCCAGAAGGTTAACAGTGTAGGGGCAAACTGATTTACAAAGACATTCCAAGCTGTTTTTGATTTTGACAACTGCCTTGCTGCTGACACCCTTGTGGTGTTACTATCACAATGAAAATGGGGAAGGAAATGGGAGAGAAACCGAAGAGAGACTCCCCACCAAGAAATGGATTGAGAAGGCTAATGCAAGTAACTCTGTTCCCATATTCCTCTATAATTTGTAATTAGAGCTTGGTTCATAACTAAAGTGGGACTGACCATGCATTTGAGGGATATATGCCTAGCTTTTGAAATGCTTTTATGTTCTGATTAAATAGCTGATTTGACAAGGTTTGCTTGTTAAAAACATTTAAGAATAATATCTATCTCTGCATTTTTAAAATTACAATGTAAATTGTATTGAAAAAAAAATTAAAATATTTAAACATAACTATTTGAATGTTTAAATTTAATTAACAATTGGATGATGCTAATGATTTCAGCTTGTCAGAAATAAAGCTTTATACCTGGAGTAATAAAGAACACGCTGCATTATTTGAAGAAAAAACACTGACAGATTTGCTGTCTAAAGTTATATGAAAAATATATGTCTCTCGGTCAAAATGTATGATTTGAAATGATTAATCTGCCTCCTCCTCAAGAGCTTTTAGACCAACACATACTATATCAAAAACCAACTCAGCACATTAAAAAAAAATGAATGAATTGGTCCAAGGATGAAGCGTAGAGAGATTCTTCTCTTAGGAGAACTTAACTAACATTGTCCATCCCTGTGAATGATTTTGGTTGCAAGTTTAAACACACCCACGCAAAATATGGTTCAGCATCTATGTTTTTAAGACTAGGTAGTAACTTATTGGTGGAAAAGCCTCTATTTTCTTTGCATCGCCCCTGAGAATATAGCAAAGACTAAAATATTGCTTCTCTAACAATAGTCCAAAATTACATTTTTGTCTTGGAAATAGTAAAGGAGCAGCAGCATTGTGCAAAGTAAAAACCAAACAGATAGTTCATTGTCTGCATTTGTGTAGCATTTTTACAGAGAGAAAGCAAGGCAAAGAAAGAGCCAGAGAGATAGAAATGTGTGACTGTATTCAATGGGAACCATCATCAATAAAGAAAAAGATACGTACAATAGAAAATAAATTGAATCCATTATTTCTGACTGGAATGCCAACAAGGTGATATAAAACTGCTTTAAAAATTTATGGTGGTCTCTCTTCTTCCTCCAAAGCCTTCCAATATCATGGCAGTTGTCAGAAGCATTGTTCAATAAATATTTTTCTGATGCTTTCAGCTCTTGATGGAGTTGAGCCAATGTTTCAGTGGCAGCTTTTAAGAGAAAGAGTGGGAAAGCAAGGGAAGAGGGATGGCAAGGATCTGCTTTCTATCTGCAGGGAGAACCGGTCCAGCCCAACTCACAAGCTGCACAGCTGGTTGTGTGGCAGTTCAAAACATAAAGTGATTTGGTGGTGGTTGTTTTTTTTTTTTTTTTTTTTTAAACCACACACACACAAAGCCTGCTTGTCCTCTTTTGCTGTTTGCCACCCACTTGTATCTGAATCCAATGGCACCCCTGCCAAGAGAATGAGGGAGTCCTCTCTGGTAAATGGCAGCTTTTGTGTAGCTGCAAGACGGCTACTATCTCATTGAAACAAAAGAAGAGAAGCCATTTGCCTAATTCTTATTAATCTCACTTGCTTGCGTCACGCCACTTCTTCTTTTCCTTTAAAAAAAAAAAGAACAAAAAAATAGCAGAGAAAGACGGTTTTAAACATCCCCTCTGACAGTACATAAAAAGTGAATCGAGGAGCAAGCCGAATGTTTTCACGAACTACTCATTAGCAACAAAAGTCACTGCAGCTCGAAAAGTAAGGCACACTTTATTAAGCAAACAGAGAAAAGAAAACAGGAAATGGCTCCTTGCCTTGAAAACTTTGCCTCCACAATCTTCTTATTAAAAGCCATATAGGAAATAAAAGGAGGATGAGAACGAGAAGGGAGGAAGAGAGTATAAAATACTACACCAATATTTGGCGAGCCGATTCTCTTCTTGACTACGAAGGGGGATCTTCAAACAAGCACCCCATGTCCACAGCCACACAGTTTCAAGACAAATGTCTTTCTGGACAAAAGAGGGAAAAGAAAAGGGTTTTGTCCCACTACAGAAGAATAGTCTGAAATTTGCTGAAGGAGATGTAGTTATCTCTGACAGATCCAGACTCTCGCAAATATTCCCACAAGACCTTACCACAGCTTTTAACTAATCAAAGTTCTTTTCTGGTGCTTGAATAAATCATGAAAGAGCTATACCCCCCAATAAATCTGACCTCCCATTTGATTTGAATGTGTGACTCCTGAAAAATATATTTAATATTTGCCAGGAGTAACACAATTTGATATTTAAAGTGAAACATGTTTCAGTGATAGATATACTGCTGTTAGATTAGGATTTTAGTTGAAATGATAAGTCTCAAGAGAAGGACAGACAAGTACATATGCATTTTATTAGATAACTACTGCTATTTGTGTGGTACATTTTGCAAATAGTCACAAAGGGCTACTTTGTCTTAACAAGTAAATATTTTCTAGAAAGTGGGATGTTACCCACCCCATTTGCTGGTAATATCATTTAAGAGGAAGTAGAAATATTTAATACTTCTTTGCAGTTTTTTAAAAATAAAAGTTTACTAAGTAATTAAAAGTAAAGTTTGCATTTAAATATCATTTCCATATACATATACATATATATATATATATATGCAGGTCTAGGTCTTTTCGGGTCTTTTCCCGTGTAAGTTTCAGAGTCTTTTTGCA
>JAEANM010017221.1:0-13017 GCA_017656035.1 Myanophis thanlyinensis
TGGACCTAGGAAGGGACAACTACACCGACCGGGCCACGCTCTACCTACCGGAGGCCTTCCCGGAGAACTTCCCAGCCACAGAGGCCCAACAGCCGCAGTATTTTGGCATCTTCTGTTGTAGATGGAGTGCAGTTCAGGAAGCTTGGTGTGGATGATGCGCTCTACTATGTGTCTGTAGAGATTCTCAGTCATCCATGTCAGGGTTGTCCCAAATGTGCTTTTTCAGGAGGCAACTGGACTTCTTGTTTTTTCTTGGAAGACGTTTTGCTTCTCATCAATTCTTCAGCTCTGACAGGATAGTGGGGAATAGAAGGATTTATATTCCTTGCAGGATAAATCCTTAAATCCTTCCGTTCCCCACTATCCTGTCAGAGCTGAAGAATTGATGAGAAGCAAAAATGTCTTCCAAGAAGAAACAAGAAAGTCCAGTTGCTTCCTGAAAAAGCATATTTGGGATAAGTCTAAGTGCTATTGCTATATTCCTGCAAGTGTAAGGCATGCAGAAACAAGATGGCAGCTCTGACCTTTTGACCTTTCAACTGTAGAATTCTACAAAGAGCCTTTGTGTTGGGTTGTCAGCTCCTGAAAACTTGGCTGGAAACTTGCCCTTGGAGTTCTACATGTTGACAAAAGGGAATTGAGTTCTGATCGGCTCTATCCAGATGGTTTTATTTGACTTTTCAGTCTAGCATTACAGACCTGGGATTTCCTACTGGTTTCCAGTCCAAGTACTAATTAGCCAGGTTTATCCCTTTCAGCTTTTTCCAAGATCAACAAGGATGTCTCTGGCACATTATTATTTACTGTGCTCTGTCCATTCAGGAGAGTTCATTTACATCCACCTTGCTGAACCTGGTATTTTTTGGAACGTGTTCCGATTCCATTCCTTAAGTTCCTTGGTAGCAAAGACCAGGATTGTAGGAGCTGTAATCACAGCACATCCCAGTAGGCTGTAGTAGCACGTCAAGGGGTGTCAAGGTTGCTTTTCTCTTTGTTTATTTCATTCAGCAGAATTATCTCCTTTTATTAATCCATAACCGCATTTAAGAATGTAGGTCATCAGGGGAGAAGACTGAGGAATATGGATGCAACTTGGCTGATACAGAGTCAAACAACTAGACTGTTTAGTCTGTTTCATTAGTCGGTGCCTGCCAGGATCAGCTTGTTTATTTATTTATTCAATCAATTTATATAGTCTTGCCTTAGCTCTGCCAGTTAACTATGAATTTTAAGTGTATTATGGAGCCTCGGGACATCTGCATGCAAAGCATGTCTCCAGCCTTGCAGCCACCATACTTCTGAAGGTGGATGGGCACTGAAAACCAGCTAGCCGAACAACTTTCTGAAATTTGCATCTAAGACATTGTAAAATATTGGACAGGACATCCATGCACACGATGAATGTCCAATCCAATAACCTTCTTACAGTGAATTTTGGTTCCCCCTCTGGCAAGAGTTGTGGAAAATGAAATGGAAAAATGACTCAACTCTCTCCGAATGGAGACTGCTGGGTTTATAATTCATAGCCAGTTGTCACTGTTCAAAGTTTCTGTTAGGACATTCGCTGGGATGCCTGCCAAGAAGAGTGTGTGTGTGTGTGTGTGTATTTGGGTATGTGTGTGTGTGTAGTATATGCCTAAGAAAGGCTTCTGTGAAGAATATTGAACCCCACTGTTTTACAATCTTGAAATATTTAGGTTTACAAAACACAGTAAGGGTAAAAAAAATCTGGCAGATTTGTACAAAGTACTAAACTTGGTTAATCTGAACGGTTGTTGCATCTGTGCCTGCTGTTTTTGTTCCCCTCTTCAAAGGGAAAGATAGCAAGAGTGAATATCGAACCTAGAGGAGGATTAATTTGTTAAAGGTGTCTGAGAAAGTATTTGTCAGAATTCTGATGGAAAAAGTAGCAGAGGTGACAGCGAACATCTGGGAAATACAGTGGGCATCTCTGCTGTGCTGGGCGTATGTAGATCAGAATAACAAAATAACCGAGTTGGAAGGGACCTTGGAGGTCTTCTAGTCCAAGTCCTGCTTAGGCAGGAAACTCTCTACCAGGGATGTCAAACTCAAGGCCCGGGGGCCAGATCCGGCCTATGGAGTACGTAGATCTGGCCCATGGAGCCATCCTAGAGACAGTGAAGAACAGGCCTGTGGTGCTTCTGCCAGCGAAAACAGGCTCCTGAGCTCCGTTTTCAGCTGCCACAGTCTCCTGCAACCCTCTGCCAATGAAAATGGAGCTCAGGACAGCTGTATACAGCCCTCCCAAGCACCATTTTCACTGGCAGAGGGTTGCAGGAGGCCATGGTAATCGAAAACGGAGCTCAGGAACCCGTTTTCGCTGGCAGAGTGCTTGGGCCACCACAGGTGCCCCCAACAGAAGTGATGTTGAGCTGGCCATGCCCACCCTGGCCACGCCCACCCCGTCCCCCTGAGGTCAAACACAATCCTGATATGGCCCTCAATGAAATTGAGTTCGACACCCCTGCCCTATACTATTTCAGACAAACGGTTGAACAATCTCTCCTTAAAAACTTCCAGTGTTTGAGCATTCACAATTTCTGGAGGCAAGTTGTTCCACTGATTAATTGTTCTGTCAGGAAATTTCTTCTAAGTTCTAGGTTGCTTCTCCTTAATTAGTTTCCATTCATTGCTCCTTGTCTTATTCTGAGGTGCTTTGGAGAGTAGCTTGACTCTCTCTTCTTTGTAGCAGCCCCTGATATATTGGAACACTACTATCATATCATCCCTGTCCTTCTTTTGATTAGACTAGACATATCCAATTCCTGCAACCGTTCTTTATATGTTGTAACCTCCAGCCCCCGAATCATCTTTGTTGCTCTTCTCTGTACTAACACTTCGCATGATTTTGATTCTCTCCCTCTATTAATGCAGCTATTTGTTTTCCTCAGTAGGTTATTAGGAAACGTCTGAATGTAGAAAATAAAATTTGT
The DNA here is from genome assembly GCA_017656035.1 of Myanophis thanlyinensis. NCBI lineage: Eukaryota > Metazoa > Chordata > Lepidosauria > Squamata > Homalopsidae > Myanophis > Myanophis thanlyinensis. The sequence continues at coordinate 2,955 of JAEANM010017221.1, forward strand.
TTACATTTGTTCATTTAGAAAAAGCGCACAACAAAGCGAATAAGTCCAATTTATGGAATGGTTTGCGTTTTTATTTATTTCTTGCAATTTATCAGTCACTCACTTCCAGTGGATTCTGAATTAAGTCCAACTCATAAGTATGAATCTTGAGTATGGAGTTGAAAGTTGTTTATGATACAAGCCGTACATGATGAAAGTCAAGAATGACAATAACTATAATGTTCAACATTGAGCAAGGAGTAAAAATAACTGTAATGGTTCAACATTGAGTAAGGAGTAAGAAAGGGAGGGTTGCTTCATATATTTACAGATAAATGCATGAGGAATGTTTATGGTGAGAGTAGAGATACAGTAGAGATATGTTGGTTGGAAACTTGAAGAGACAGGTATTTTTGTATGCAAATGATGCAATGTCTGTTAGCTGAGAACCCAAATGATTTGCAGCCAGTGTTAGTCAGAAAGACAAAATAAATTAGGATTAAATTCTAAAACAAAACTATGAAAATAAGAGTGGTCTGTTTGAGAGAAGGAGAAAGGCCAAGGAAGTGGTCTTAGATGGGGACAATAAGGTTTTCAGAATAAAAGCAACAAAAGGCAATGTATAAAGCAGTATATTGTTGTCAACAGAAGCAAAGATAATTTGCAAGGTTAGAGTTGTTAATTAATAGCAGTAGGACATAGATCTATATACCGCCCCATAGTGCTTTATAGAACTCTGGAGGTGGTTTACAATGTCAGCCTATTGCCCCCAACAATCTGGATCCTCATTTTACTGACCTCGGAAGGATGGAGGGCTGAGTCAACCTTGAGCCCATCAGGACTGAACTCCAGACTTTAGGCAGACTTAGCCTGCAATACTGCATTCGACAACCACTGGCCTATCAGAGCTCTTTTTAATCCTAGAGTCATAATTAGAAGGTTAAAGATTATCTAGACTTTAAAGGTAATCTAATCTAACTCCCCTACCCTGCAAGACCTACCAGACCAGACTATCTCTGACAGATAGTTGTCCAGTCTCTTTTTGACTGGTAGAAGAGAACTCACCATTTTGCATGGCTGTTTGTCCCATTGGAAGTTCCTCCTGGAGGCTAGTTCCATGTAGTTTCATCCCACTGGTGTTTTCTTTCTTTCTTTCTCCTGGATTGGACAATACACCAGTTATGGAAAATTTAAGCTTTCTTCCCCAGCCCACGTTAGTTTTTTTAAATGGTCCTATGTTTTATAAAGGTTACAGAGTTTAAAAGGAAAATGATTTTATTTATTAGAACATTAAATACTAAACAGATTACATCATCACCATTTCCATATCCCTAATTAGATAGCATGGAACAAAAAACACATTTTCCAATTGGCCTGAGTGAATTATACTTCCTGAAAGAATGCCAGGTGTCCTGTTATAAATGAGGGAGCTTGATTCTCCTGCAGTAGATATCCTATAAAACATAAAGAAACTTATTTTTGCTGTCATTTTAAAATAAATTAAAAAAGGTTGTAGATAATTTCAATTCAGTAATTCTAAGAATATAAAACCAATTGTTACTGAGAAATTTTGCTTCAGCAGAAATGATAAATCAGCATCAACAATCCTAATATTGTTTGTTATTTGGTTATCAGGAGCTCAAAGAGCAGCAGAATGCATCCAGCTTATCAGTCCTACTGCTGAGAACTGTATTTAAATGCAGAAAATGTTTATAATTATGATTTTAAAATTATACAATAGAAAAGCTATCTTATCCATCTTTTCATCAGAAAAGTAAGTGGGTTGTGGATACATGACAGTTCTTTCCTATGCTTTGCTTCACTATGCAAATTAAAATATATGTTTATAAATGAAAACATGTATTTTGAATAGTGTAAGGAAGGACTATACTTGGATGTTGGAAAAGAAGAGAAAGATTGTATACTTCAGTGATAAAATTCAATTTTTTTACTACAGGTTCTGTGGGCGTGGCTTGGTGAGTGGACATGGCTTTGTGGTCGCATGACTGGCTGGGCGTGGCTTGCTGGTCATGTGACTGGGTGGTTGACAAGACAATACCAAATGTTCTTTTATTCTTTTGTAAAAACCGCACCCCCCCCAAAAAAAAAAAACCCAGTTGTTTTCCTTCTACCCCAAACTTTGAGTATCACCTAATACATAGCTTCTGGGAAAGTGCCAGAAGATTAGATGAAGAGCAGAAGATCCTCAGCAGAATACTAACATAATTTAATGACTTGCTATATACACCACAAGTTTCCTCTTCCTCCTCTCAGAAAGATTACAGCAAAGATTCCTTCCTATGTGGTTTATTAACAAAAAATTACTCACTGACTGCATAGACACAAGTTACCAGCAACTTACAATTTAGCAATTGCTAGCACAACTCGCTGTTAAAACAGTGATGAAAAAGTAAGTTCACAACCAATCTTCACATTTATGAGCTTTGCAGGTCTGGGAATGGAATATGGCCAGCCCAATGCATTGCTGGAATGCAATAAAGCCCCCAATTAGAATTCATTATTGGTCAAGTGTGATTGTCACACAAGGAATTTGTCTTTGGTGGCATATGCTATATAAAGGTACATTCTTCAAGACAGAATCATAAGTACTGACAATCATAAGCAATCAACTCATATTAGAAAGCAATAATTAGGAAACAATAACTATCAATAACTATGAGCTTTAACCTTCAGCTATGATAAAAGACGAAACAAGCTTTATAAGGTGTAATGCAAACAAGAATGATTTTGAATCTGGGCTCCATCCAGAGCTGCCTGAAGGGAAACCTCAATTTAAAACTGTCTGGGCTTTTGTTCCCTCTTCCCACCAGTTTCCTTCTAACAACTCTTAATAAAAAGAAAGGGAAACATTCCTCAAGAGCATACAACACTTAATGATAGTCATAGGCAATTAGCAATAATCAATAATCAGGAAACAGTAACCAATAGGAAATAATAATTATTAGGAAACAATAACTTAGCCTTCAGAGTTCAGACTCCCAGAAAAACCTTACAAGCTGTTAAAAAAACAGGAGGAAGGCTTTTCAATTTCAGGAAGTTTTCTTAGAGCAGAGCAGAGTTGCAATGGAAGGGGAAAAAATTAAACTTACCAAATTTGGCACCTTCAAGCTAGGTCATGTTGGAGGTAGGCAGATTCGAGATTGGCTGCTCAAGCTCAGCAATGATCAAGGATATTCACCCCAGTCAAGCCATGCCGCTCAGGATGCAGCTGCTCAGAGGAGCCTCGCACGCAGGTAAAAGGGTTCCCTGGGGTGGGGGAGGCCAAGTGCCAATCTAGTAGCCACAGTGGAAGGCAGGGAAACTAGAAAAGTCTGGGCAGGGAAGGGGGAGGCCTTTCCTAGGCCTCAAGCATCCACTTTTAATTAACCAACAGTGCTGGGATTAGGGGACCTAGGAAAGGCTGAGGTCGGTGGGGGGTGCCTGGGAAGGCTGTGAGCATCTGCTGTCAGCCCTGGATTCTGTGTCCCTGCCCAAGGCTGCCAATTGTGCAGAGGAGATGCACCTACAGCCAAGCACGCATCATTGGCTGCTTGAGGCTTGTCACAGTAGCCTGAGATGGGAGCAATCATCACCTGCTCCTGTCATCCTCAGCAGCTGCCAGGACCCTGTGGCAGCGATCTGCCGGGGAGTTGCACAAGATAAAGTCATGTGACTGGCAGGGTGTTGCAGGCAGGTGAGCAGGGTGAGTGCCGAGCAGCTGAGTGAGTGGGTGGAGCGAGCGCCAACCAGGCAACCAGGCAATCAGAGAGGGGCAAGGGGGGGCAGCCTCAGCCAATTTTGCCTGTTCTCCAAACTAGGCAAAATTTCTACTACCAGTATGGGTGAACCAATCCGAACAAACTGAATTTCACCACTGGTATACTTACTATATTTTTATAGTCTTATCTCTATTTTATACATTTTCTTAACCTAAAGGTGCTTTCTTTTCAAGTTTTTAGGACTCTGTTCAATTTGTTTATAAAATATAGTTTAATATTTTAAAGTCTGAACTATTTGTTTGCTCCCACAAACAAAACATGTTGTTCCTTAATATGCTGTACAATGCACTGAATACTGGTATATAAAAGTATTCGATTTCAATTTATATCCAAATTTGTTTAGTTCTTTCAAGATGCATTGGTGTTTTCAAGATATGTTGAAAGGTCAAGGTCCAGGGCACCAAAATGGAAAAACTGAGGTTACCCAGATTATTGGAGAATTGCATGATCCATAGCAAAATCGGTAATGGAGCTGCACTGAATAGATCACTTAGAATTTGGATGATGCCCAAATTCCTTTTCACATGCTGAAAAAGTATGCACATTCTCTTTTGCTTTTCTCCTCATTTTCCCTGAAGTTTCAGCCTTTTTGTATGATGATGTCATGTTCTAAAAAGTATAATTTACATATATGAAACTAGACTTCACTAGTTTCCAAGAGATTATTAAGTTATACAGATCTATATCTACTATTAAGTTATACAGATCTATATCTACTGTACAATATGTATTGAGATTAGTTTTATCTAGTTCATTAAGAGCCCTTCAGCCCTTCCCCCCCACACACATATGCACACAGTCAGACCTATTAAATAGAAATCTTCACTTTGTTTTCTACAAGTGTTTCCAAAAATATTTATATAAGTGAGCTGGTTAATCTAAGTTCATGTACTTTGTCAGAACAGATGTATTTTTTCAGGCTTATTAACCGACCTTTCTCACAGTGACTTGCAGAATGTATGTCCGCTTCATAGAATCTCAGTTGTAGCAACTCTGCAAAAGTCTTAAAAATCACATTCTGCGGGATCACTGCAAAACTCTCAAAGCTATTAAATTGTTCCTTTTCAGTATGGAAAATGTCCCCAGCACACAGACACATTTACACAGAGACTATGCTCTGGAGACATGGGAATCTTACTTCTGTTTCTTTGTTCTTTTACTCCCTTTTCAACTTTATCACTTCAATAGACAATATCACAAGCCCATACAGTCCAGCATTAAGTCCAGAAATCAGAAAATGCCACATATAAGGAGCCTCATTTTGTACTATACATTGAGTGTCTTTGCTTTAAGTATTTTGATTTCAGCTTGGAAGCATAATTATTACAGCCCAAAGAATCTTCATTTACATCAAAGATACTTAACCTGCAGTACTAAGATCAAATGAAGCCCTAAATGCTTTCAATTGCTCTTTGAGAGCAAGCAGCTCAGAACTCTGCCAAAATCTACCTGGTAACTTGCTGAAGAGAAAAAAAGACTTGTCAGAGGGGAAGAAAAAGATGACAGAGTGACAAACAAACAAACAAACAAACAAACAAGGAAAGAGTGAAATTTCAAATATTACCAAGCAAGGTTCCAAAATCGTATTCTCTCACCCTGTCCTTCAATCATGGCTGTGCATTAAGAAATTGTGCTCCTTGCAGAGTTTATGTGACATTTTCTCCCACACATTTCTATATGCTTAACTCCCGATATATTTATCTATGTCAAAGACTGTATTCAGTTCAATGTATAGATTTCCAGTGTAGCATGGGGATTAATAATTAAGTGAAGCACATTATCCAATTCATTCTGCAAGCAAAAGGAAAAATTTGGTAACTATATTCCAAAAGTTTGGAATCTTCAGTAAAAAAAAAGTTGATCCAGTCCTTAAGATGCAGTTTGGAAAGAAGAATTCTTTTGACTTAAATACAGTTGCTTCAAAATGTTTGCCTCATAAGCAAAGTTACAAAGATAAAAAAAATTACAGGTAATGTGACAAATAGCAAGGGACCAAATAATACATTTAATAAACTAAAACAAACATGATTTTAGTACCTTTAATTATCTAATTATCATTTTATGCATTTTTCATAGATTCTTTTAAAAAAAAATTAAAAAATGGGTCCAACCAAAGACAATTTCAATATTTTGGAATTGAATTGGAAGAAAACTACATATGGAAAAGGATTTTGTCTCTTGTCCAAATAACTGTTTCCCCTCTGCAAGTATGCTAATTATCTAATTATCTAAAATCTAAGATTTTACAATTGCTCTGCCCTGTCTCATCTTGTTACCACTTAGGTTTTAGGCAAGTATTGGGAGACAAGTCAGACAACTCACAAACTAACTTATAAATCTCCATTTGAAGATTCTGTAAGATAATGCAGCAAATTATTGTGGATTGTACATTAATTGGGTAATCATCTACAGATAGGAGTGCAACATTGGCCAATAATGCTTGATCATTTTTTTTCTACTGATGCAAAGTATATAAATATTTCAGTCTTGCATTAAATTGTATTTTGGTTTTATGGGCTTAGATTGGACCTCAAGCAGCTTGGCTCCAAAGAGCATTCCTTGTGGCAAAAAATTCCATCCGTAATGCACAGTTTGGCCCAATCCTCTGTAATGAAGACTGGCTTGGCAGATAGTCTATCAAAAAAAGAAAGAAAGAAAGAAAGAAAGATGCAGATAATCTTGTTAAAAGGAGATAAATCCAGAAATTTTGAAGAATTCTAGGTTCCATTCCTTACTCGCTATTATGTTATGCTGCTCCTTTGATGTTCTCCCCTCCTTCCCCTTGTCTTTCTCTTCATTGTTTTCTCTATTGGAGCTTTTTAAATTTTGTATGAATGATGCCATTCAAGGATAATTTAATTTAATCATAAAAATTAATGGTCTAGGAAAAGAATTATTTTACAAAACATGTGCATACCATAAAAATCTTTTACCATAAAAATTTGAACTTGTAGTCACAATGATCAGTTTGCTGCTGTGACCTTCTATATATTTTGTACGGTTCACCATGCTATAAACTTGGAAAATAAATTATATTACTGAAAAAAGAAGTATTTGTGTATGCGTATTTATATTTGTGGTGTCTACATATATGTAAATATGTAGGTAGATAATTTGTACTTTGTATGTAATTGCAGCTCTCCTCATTTGTCTGTTTGCTCTCTCTCTGGAAAAACTCTGTAGAAACTGGTATTTTTATTCTCAAACATAAATCACATCACTGGCAGGACAAGGAATAATTTTCAGTTCCTTAGCTTGGGGAAAGATTTCTAAGTAAGTTAACAGGTATGTTGTTAAGATAATAAAAACATGTTCAAAAAGGATATATAACAACACTAGATAAAAATAAAATTGTATATGTATTACTTGCTGTCTTCTCTTTCTCACCTTGAAATGGCCTTTTCCACACTTCTTTAAGAATTTTTTTTTAATTATTGTGACATATTTTTAACAGCAATTTTGGCCACTCACATCTTGTGACATTACAAACAACATCAAATGTTTCATTCATAGCTCAGAGCTTTTAATGTCTTATATCTGGCATGTTATTCCTAGACAAAGTGAAAAAGATACTTTTATTAATTTTTAAATTTTATTTCAAGAGATCCTTAATAGATCATCTTAGCTTTTCTTCTGATAGACATTTTGTTATCAGACAAGGTCACATCATCAGTGTTCTGGCATGGGGAGCAAGTTTTGTAAGTGGTTTTTATGTAGCTACTTATGTGGGTTTGAGCGGACTGTGTTGATTGATGTCTATTTGTGATAACAGGTGATGGTTTCTGCTTACCTAGGTGTTGGTTAATGAATGTATGATAAATGAATGTGTGCTCTGGGCTGCCTTTTTCTTTGCTATGTACTTGGAATGGGCTATAAATGGGACTTATTTCTTTGTATCTATTGATTTCAGATCTGCCAAATGATCAATGTTTTAGAAATTCTCTAGGTCTAACTTGATCTAAAACAGGGATGTGAAAATCGCAGTGAAGGGGAAAAAATTGTGATACATCACATGATGAAAATGTGATTCCGCGAGTTTGACACCCCTGATCTAAAATGTTTACTGCTTCTCAGTTGAAATTATGGTTGTACCCTAGACTATATATGAGCAAACAGGTGGATAATGGCTAGAATCTAAAGAAACATTACACGCTAACTCAAATTGTAACACACCCAATTTTTCAGAAGTAAAGAAACATATGTCTTTCCATACATGCAAGCACATATGCCTCTCTCTCTCTCTCTCTCTATCTCTCTGTCTCTGTCTATCATCTAATTTCCCATGCACCCATCCACAAATAAATTCAAAATGTAAATTATTGTTTAGTCACTCCTTCGCTCCTGACTGTTCCCCTTACAGGAACAATTCTGCTAGGGCTATCTTTCAATAATTATTTCTTTGAAAACTTATAAGTTCCTTCTGTCAATAGTCATCATAGCTTGCTTTCTTTCAGCCTCTTCTTCAATTGTTTTCATCAATGAGTTTCCCTTTGCATTATGTGTACAAAATATTTAACTCTAACAGAGAGCAATACAGTTTTACTTCAGTTAATATTGAAGTTTTGCTCTTCTTTTGATTAAAAATATTCCTAATGATGTTCTTTAGCATCCATTTTTCATTCAGCCTTTTTGGTGATTATAGCTATATGTCACAAATTGGGAAAGTCATTGCCTTGATTGTTCATTTGTTTGTCAAGAATTTTTGTATTTGTTCCAAATGGCAAATATCTCATTATGTAATGGATACAGTGACCCACCCTGTGAATTTTGAATAGGAAGATGGTCTATTAATACCTTTCTCATTGTGTTGTTATTGCCTCTTGACATAATCTGTTTTGTTTGTATAAAAAGCAGATTGGCATTAACCCTCTGTTTCATCTTCAACAAGAGATTTACTTCACTTCTTATTAAAGTAGAACAATTGAGGTTATCTATGTTTCCCTCAACATTTTAAATTCTAATATCTATTTCTTACTGTCTATCATTTTGTATGATAGTATTTTATGAATAATTTCATCAATAAGGTGACTGAATAAGGTGACTGAGCATTTCTTTGAATAACTTGGTTGTTTTATATTTCCACCATTAGTTCCTATTCATCCTACAAATTTGTAGGTGACCAGATGAGATGGTATGGTACACCCATTTTTGAAGATCTATACACAATTTATTGTGGCCAAAACATTTTAGTATATTCAATAAAATAAAAATAGACATCATTTTTGGAACTCCCTTGCGTTTTCCATTATCCAATGGATGCGAGTAATATGATCTCGGGTACTCTGCTTCTTCTGGATCCAAAATATACATCTGGAATTTTGTGTGGTTGTTCTAAATACTTTTAAATTCTAGATTTCAAAATATTGGGTATTATCTTCCTAGCATGTGAGATTATCTTCCTAGCATGTGAGATAAATGCAATTGTTTGATAGTACTGGTCATTTGGGGTATTGGAATATAAATTGATCTCTTTCAGTTACTTGGCTATTGCTCTATTTTGCATATCTGCTTGCAAATGGTACTTCAACTGCATCATCTTCAACAGCTTTAAATAGTTCAGCTGATATTTTATCAACTCTTCTTTATTAATAATATTTTCTCCACTTTTTCCATTTCATATTACTTTCCATGTCTGACTCTAATCCAATAAGTACACCATTGTTTGTGTCACTGATGTTGGGATCATTTAAAAATAGTTTTCCTGCCGTATCATCTTTATAAATTCTTTCTCCGTTAGCTCTTTGCCTTGTTTCTCATTCTCATATGGCTTCCATAGCCATAACTACAGAAAATTTTTGCTTTGATATCTGCAATTTTGATAAAGAAAACTTTTGTCCTTCCCTTCAATTATTATACTTGACTTCTGTCCATTATTTTTTAGATTACAAATTTTGTTACTGTTGGTCTTGCTCGATGTTTAACTGGTAATAATTTACCTCTGTTTGCATTGTTTTGAGGTTTTATTTTTTTAATCTTTCTTTGGCTACTTTCAGTATAACAGCAGGAAGATGTTTTAGTTTCTTTTGCCTTTTGAATTTCAAGATATTTTTATTCAGACACTTTTTATCAAATCTGATACAATAAATAGATGGGCCGGTGCCTGAAGGCCATGCGGAGCTGGATGGGGCTTAATAGACTTCAGCTCAACCCAGCCAAGACTGAGTGGCTGTACTTTCCATCGCCTAGATTTAGCCAGCTTCCATTATCGCTGGCCGTGGGGAATGAAACCTTGCCCCCCACGGAGAGGGCTCGCAATCTGGGCGTCCTCCTGGATGTACGGCTGTCATTAGAAGAACACATTGCAG
>JAEANM010017222.1:0-13016 GCA_017656035.1 Myanophis thanlyinensis
CATACATACATACATACATACAGATAGTAGCCAAGGTATTTGGCCTGTTAGCAATACAGCCAGAAAATGGGGCCCTTAACACGTTTAGCATCCTGGGCACGGGAACGTAGACAGGTTATTAGGGCCTTACGAAAGACTAACAGGTTTCATTCTAATCATCCCATGTTCCATAAAACAGAGGCCACTGCAGAGAAACCTTCAGTGACCTTTTTTGACTTTTTCATTCATTTTTTTTTATGGCAACTGTTAAACCACTCAGCATTGTCATTAAGTGAATGCACAGATATTGAGTAAACGTATGGTCGTTAAGAGGTCATGGGGCACTTTTCCCAAAGCAGGAAGTGAATACCAGGTTTTGACAAGAACTTTATAAATTGTGATCATGTAACTGCAGGATGCTGCAAACAGCTGTAAAAGTTGACAGACAAATTCAATGCCTAAAATGCAGCCATATGACTGCAGCGGGGAAAGGTGGCATATATGGGAATGTTGTAACTGGGTTGTAAGTACCTTTTGAGGGTCCACCAAATGGTTGCTAAGTGACCGATTGTAATTAAGGTTTAATTATATCTATAGAGATTTTTCACATTTTGACCAGTTTTAACCAACTGTGGCTATTCCTCTGGTAATCATTGCAATTATTTCAATCACATTTCTATATTCCTTGGTATTTATTTCTGTTTTATATGTTTGAATGTGTGCAAGCAAGCATGGCTTTTCCAATTATTATATGTGGAGTCCTTGGGAATAGATTTGGAGTTGATTCTTGCTTGAGTGGGAAAGAGAGCATTATGAGTTATCAGAAAAACAGGAAAAAAACAACAACAAATATATGCCTTTTGCAGCTCCATGAATAAAGTAGGATATAGAAAATTCAATGTTTATTGAAAGAAGATTAGATACAAAATTATATTATTTTTCTAACTATTTGGCACAAGTACACAAGTCAGATTATTGCAAGGATTTAGCTCTGGGACCCAAGCTTTGATATGTACAGCTAGTCTTTGAATTACAACCATTCATTTAGTGACAGTTCAAGCTACCATAGCACTTTAAAAAGTGATTTATTACCGTTTTTCACACTTAACAACTGTTGCAGCATTCCTATAGTCACCTGATCAAAATTGGCCATTGACCTCTGTTATGATGGTTGCAGTATCGCGGGGACATATGATCATCTTTTGCGATCTTCTGATAAGCAAAATCACTGGGAAAGCGAGAGTCAGTTTACTAACTTAACAATTGCAGTAAATCACTTAACAATTGAAACTATCTTCTTAGCAACAGAAACTTTGGACACAATTGAGGTTGTAAGTTGAGGACTACCTGTATAAAGAAGTAAAAAAGGGGTAAAATTTGAATTGAGAGAAGTCCTACAAAGAACATTAATAACTTTAATAGCAAGGGTTAAGTGGGATAAACTTGGATCATATTTCCTACCCAGCATTTCATTTTGCATTCCCTTGCAGCAATTTTGGAAACAATTAAAATTAAAATCCACCTGACTCGAATCTTTTAGTTTCTGTTAATGTTAAAGGGGATATGTGCCAGTAGACCAGACACTAACTTGGTTGGGGTTTAATAGTTAGCAATTGTGTTCTATTTTGTATTTGATCTCTATTTTTCATGTTGCTATACACTATATAATTTGTTTAATCTATCCCTGGTAATTCAGTATAAGGTTACGTACACTGTAATGCTTATTACACATCAGTTTCTTTTATTGAAATTACTGAGCCTACTTCAAGAAGCAAGTGTACATAATTTTACAATACAACTTTTTTTTTTTCAATTTGTTCATAGTACACAAGGAGGAACATACAGAAGATCATGTGGCTGATCAACATCATGATACAGGTTAGTATAATATCTGTATATTCAAACTAGTACTTTGTATATAATAGCACTAGTAACTGGATGTGACTAAAACTGATGCAAAAATATGTAAATATATTTTCTGCTTTTATATTTACATGGTATAAGCAGAATTATTTTATAACAATGTACATTTGAGTTACTGTTTATCATTAAAACTACTATGTACACTAGAAGTTGTCCATGAACAGTAAAATGCAGCCTCAGTGTAAATAGTAACAATTGGCAGTTGCTGATACAACTATTACATATAATATGTCTATGGATTGTTTCCTTTATATGTAGGAATTTTATCCTATTTGAATAAACCCAATTTTGGCAGAATGTTATCCTTCTTTGCCATGTAAGGACTGTTTAATTTGCACCATTTCATTTCTGAGAAAAGATTGTTTTAGTAATCCTAGAATGTTGTAATAACATCTGTAAGCTTGTGTCCTAATAATTGACTAAAAATCTTTGAATTACAGAAGTTCCTGTTCACACAGAGGATTATACAGAGGATGATGTAATTGGTAAGTTACCTTTTCAGATTCTTATCTTTAATTAAAAATAACACTGCTCATAAGACACATTTTACATAAAGGTAGAAATAAAACTCATAAGCAAATTTGAGATTTGTAGCCGAAGTTAAAAAGATGAAGTTTTTTCTTGACAAATACAAAACCATAGAGTTTAGGAATTACTTTTCTTCAAGCAGAACAAGGCAATGATTGTCAGATTGATATTTTTATGTATTTCTAGCACTTTTTTCCTTTTCATTCCTAAGAATCCTATATTTTTTCATTGTATTTATTCAGGTTAGCAATTCAGCATCTGGTTTAATAATATTATTTAATAAAACAGCTGACAATACATACATTTTTTATAATATTGATTAGTCTTTAAATAATGGTAGGGATAAAACCATGAAATTTGGACAAAGGAGGCCTGGCTTAAAGTCTCTTAATTGGACAAAAATTATATTAAAATAACATAAATTAGTATCATAGATACTATTAAACAGATAATTTACTGCCATAAAAACTACATGTCTGTAGAAGAGTGTTAAGTTATACTCATTTTTGGGAGCTACTGATCTGCATTAGGAGCTTTTCCATTCTTATTCCATAATGAATTTCTATTTTAATTTTCAAAATATACTCCCTGGAAAGCACATAGTTATAAGGTGTTCTGTGAGGCCAGAAATTCAGTTTACTTCTTGATGTGGCATGTAATAGCCATATTTTATGAGAAGTACAGAAAAATATATGGCATAACTTATTACATCTCCTACATTCACTGCACTTTTACATCATCTACTATGATATAGCAAAATCATCTCAAATCTTCTAGGTTTGTGAGTCCTATTAATATGAATTCTAAGCAGTACTTTAATAAGGAGCAAACACATGGCAGGGCAGTGTAATGCATGTGATCAAATGGATAATGATGGAATTCTTTCCTATAAATTTATCCTACTGCTATAAAGTTGATTGCCAGGTAACAGGAACTGTGTAATTGGCTTCCTCTAACAACTATATCAGTTTTGCATGTTTTTCATGATTGGAAAATATAGTAAACTGAAATTCCAGAACCCCCTTTCATTTTCTATATTCCTTCTCTACTACACATTTTGAAATTGCTATTTTTGAACTGTTTATCATTGAAAAAATATATTAATATCTTATAGAACTGAAGTGAAATTTCTGTTTAATCCATTTTTAATGCTGCATTTTTTCATGTGAGAGAGGCGAATTATCACTTACAGGATATCAGTTGGCGTTTTTTATGTGTAATTGTTCATTTATTGTCTAAAAAAACCTACAAAAGGAATATTTGTTTAAGAGCATTATTTATTTCAGTTTTAAAACTATTTTAATTTTAAATGAGCAAATTTCATTGCATTTAATTTTAGCCAATATTCACATAAATTTTAGTAGTAATAAGAATCTGGCAATTTTTATCCACCGTGGTATGGATTATCCATGCTATTAAACAGTAATAGTTCAGTACAGTAATATTAATAGTTCAGTAATGTTCTGTTTTAGGGTTGCTGATATGCCATACATACACACAGACACACACACACACAGAGAGAGAGAATTTATATATCCAGCCAAAAGTATTTATATATAATTAATAAAATATCTATATTAATTAATAAAGGTATTTTAGGTATTTAGGTATTAGTTTGAATTTTATAGCATAGTTCCTTCCTCCAATTCAAGTGCTGTGGAATATATCGGGAGATGGTTCTTCTTAGGAGGCAATCTGCTGGAACACATCTGTAGCTTGGTTATAGTGGGACTAGGACGCAAGACTAGACAACTGCTTGAATGAATTTTAGCTTCTTAGAGGTGGAGTTGATGTGAAAGATTTGTGGGCAGCCCATAGAGTAATTGTTATGCTTTTCAACAGTAGTTCTACCGTATCCTATTGTTACAATGGTCTGAATATGAATGTTTAGTTCAGTTGCAACTGACTTGAACATTGTGGTATGTGGATTTGTAGCTCCATTCTCATAATTTCTCTCAAAAGACCCCAGGAAATAAACTCACATTTCTGTGATTTTGGTCTTGAGCCGTCCATAATGGTTCCATATCTGATAATACCAATGTCCTTGCACAGACATCTTATTTAATCCAGTTCCTGTATGTGTTTAATTCCTGCCATTCCCAGCATGATATTTGCCTTGACTGTTTCTTTTTGGCTCAGTTTTGTGCCATTTAAGATATATCTCTTTATATGAAATCACGAACATGAAGTAGATAGAATAAGGAGAATATAAGCAATTTTAGATTTATTTTCTACTTAAACCTTGGTTTGCTACTTCATGTTCATGATTTGCAGATTGGTAGCTGAAATAATATATTACAATTTGGAGATAAAGACCTAATTCCAGTCTATTTGTTTTCAACTGTGTTATTTCTTCTGCTCTTCTGTATACATATAAACTATTTTTTTCAAACATTCTGCCACCATGTCTAAGATGAAAAAACCAAAGTCCAAAAAAATAAAAGCAAGTCTTTAGTGCCAAAGACAAAGTTTCTTCACATACAAATTGCCGCTTATTTTCCAAGAGGGAAAAATGAGGATTTTGAAAAAAATCTTGGCATAAGCAAAATTTGTTCATCCTTCAGGTACTCCAGCTTTCATAAATATGAATGTATATTGGGCAATTTTCCTTCCACATGTGCTTTTCCCATCATAATGGGTGTTTTTAATGTATATCTAATAGGTGTATCAAAGAGAGGTGGGGTAAGAGATTGTTGGGTGTCTGTGATCATTTTAATTCCATTAATTCCTTTAATTCTGTTACTGCCTACCTTTCCCCCTAGGTAGCAACTTTGTGCTTAATTAAACAGTATTTCTAGTAAAACATAGCTAAATTAACTAAATTACAAAGTTGCATATTTATATTAAAGATTATTTCTAAATCACCTGTTTTATGGTTGGTCCTCTAATTTAGATCTCCCCTTATTTTTTCAGATACTTAACGCTTCAAAAAGACTCCCTACATCAGGAGGACCAGCCTAAACCATATTCTACACAGTGGCAGCAGATGTTTGTTAAATATTTTCTGTGACATAATTAATGGAGCTCAGAAAATTAGTGGTGGGTGGTAGACACTAAAAAGTGTTTCACAAATTACTTTATGAAACCATTCCATTTAGAAATTCCATTTTAATTCATTCCCCATAACTACTAATATAACATAAAAATGTAAAACCTTTTTAAAAGTACTTAATATGCATGGCAAATTCCTTTCTTAAAATGATCCAAGAAATGCAAAAGATACTTCTAAAAATTCCTAAAACAGTGAAGGATTACATAGCACCATAGCACATAGTTGACCTTTTAGTATGCCAGTTAACTTTAGCATATATTTAGAATACTAATATTCATTTTTAATATTTTTGTAGCATTTAGTATACATTGGGTTTTTTTTTAACTTTTCCCCTTATTAATGGACAAACAATTGTATCTGAATCTTAATATGTGGTGCACATAATTGTAAATGTGCTATTTATAGTGTAACAGTAAATTATAGATGTAATCTGATTTTACAAAATTTTAAAATGTGAACAAAATATTTTGGTGTATTTACATGCCTTATGGCAAAAAACTAGTGAAATAGGACTGTGAAATAATTTTGACTTGGACTTCTACATACTAATTTTGTATGCCATTATTTATCTGACATTAGCCCAGATATAGAAAATAATTTAACCATGGGCCTATTCCAAGAGGATCACTAAATATATTTTTTACTTTTTTATGTTTTGATGGACTGATTCTTCTAATGAAACTTTAATATTAAAACACAAGGATTTTCCTTTTTCTTTTGGCTTTATTATTATCTCTGCTATAGTTTTACATAAACTGCAAGGCAATTAAATATTGATATTACATAAATGATGTCTTTGTAACTTCTTATAATAATAGAACTTCTGCTGTAAATAAGATTGAAAAGTAAATGCTCCTAGGATTATGGTTTAATCATTACTGTTTATACCTGCTTTACCAAAAACGTTTTGTTACATATATTTCTTAATAAATATTTACTCTGCTTACAAAAGATGAATATTAACTGAGACAGTGTGTAAGAGAATTGTTCTGAGTCTGCTGCATAATTTAAAGATATTCTTTCAGAAAATAATAATAAACAGTTACATTTCAAACTGAGATTTTGGTAGGAAATACATACTATTTGAATCCTTGAGGGTTCACTAGAATAGCAATAGAATATAAGGCTTGTATATTTTAGGTAGTGATTGGTCGTAACTTGATTTTTTGAAAAAAAAAATAGAGATAAATGCAGTGCATTTTTATTATGTTGAAATCCAAGATAGTAAGAACCACATAGTTCGATTGTGTACGTAGTGCTTTATCAGGTATTTCTGTGGACTTGTTCTCTTCTTCCTCAGTCTCTCCATCTGTGTATGATATATTTCCCATCAGCTGTAACTGCCTTGGTCTCTCCCTATTCATTGTGTATGCACAGGCACTGCAGAAAATGAGAACACTATGCTAGAAGGACTATGCCATATACATTTATAATACTTAGAAAACAATATGTTCATACAGATCGAGACAAAGTATTATTCTTCATGGAATTAAAATTGTATATTTCTAAATGGCAGCAATACATTTTATAAAGCCATAATTTTAAGGATAATTAAGATTATTTTGGGTAAAATAAATTGAATTTTTGTACAACTCTATTTTTGAAATGCTGGGATAATGATTATGCTGTGATCAGATTTTCTGTTATGCTACTATATGTCTTCCTTGTTTACATAAGTGTGCCATGGAGACAAGGTGAAGGGGACTATTAAAATATGTACCTTCTGTGTTAACATTTGCTGCAATAAAATACAGAAGAATGTTTCATGAATCGAGTCATTATTTAAAAAAAATACTGAGGTGCACTTTAATGATCGATCATTAAATCATTATAAAGGTTAGAAAAAGACCATTCAAGAGGAAGGAGGAAGACAGAGCTAGAAATAATTCATGGAAGCACAAAGAAAATAAAACATAATATGGCCTTAACTGTATTACTTTCAGAATACGTCTTGAGTTGTATTATACTAAGGATATAACTCAAACTGCTGTTAAACATGTTAGCATCATTTGCTTTGTGTTGACATTGCAGAACTTGTGGCATAAAGATTGATTATACCACAGTCTTTAGGCTTACTTCACAGAATTCCTTGCATGTGTTATAGAACTAAATTTAGATAACCATTGCTGAATTTATTTCACAAATTATGTTCATTTGTTTATCATATTGTATATCCAGACCCCTCTTTGAGGAAATTGGATGATGTGTGTGTGTATTGAGAGGGAGAGATGGGTACTTAATTTGTCTTGGATAACAAATGGTGCCTTCCTAACAGTAGTATAACAATCTCCATAGAACTAACTACTGAAGACATATAAAGCAAATCATACAAAATCCAGTTCAGATTAACAGTTAATTTATAAAATTGATTCAACAGAACAAAAAAATTAAGAAATTTGATTTGACTTGATTTGGATGATCATATCAAACTGATTTGATTGAGATTCTGGGTTGATTAGGAAAAAGTCATTTCTGCATATAGGTTGAAATATCAAAAATTGTTAGATATTTTTTCAGATATATCAGATATATTCAGATTATTTAAACAAACTCACTAACTTGTTTTATAAATGTGACTTGGTATGAACATTTCATTAGCATCAACTCTCCAAAGAGAATATTTGAATAAGAAATGTGTTTTTTTATAGGAAACTGATCAAGACTGGGATTCCATCTGAAAAGAAAACTTGAATTCATTTCAAACTTTGTTTTCAGATGTGTTGTGATTCTTGTTGAGCTGACGATGGTAATGGTACTTTGTGTCATCTCAAAGCCTCAACCAGCAGTTCATATAGCCAGCAGTAGTATTCAGTAGTATGCTTTAACTTGGGCAAAAGCTTTTTCCACTTATCGGTGTTACCATGGAAGGCCTCAGAAGCAAGGCAAAGCAAATCAATGCAGCCAGCTTGATATTAGAAGTTTGAGGAAGCACACTGCTTTTGGAAGCATTTTAAAGGAATGCTTCACTCAAAGCATCATCAAAGCAAAGCAACCCATTTAAACTTTGCACATCTTTAATTAACAATACACGTATATTTTACTCTGCACACATTATGGTTACACAGTATTTATTTGAAGACAGCATTTTAGTAATTCAGTGACTATACACTTGAACTTGGATCAGGATGATAAGAAATCTGTTTACCTATTCTAGGACGTGGTGGAAAAGAAACTCTGCAAAAAGAAAAAGGTAAGCATTTGCAAATACGGACAGTTCAAAAATCTTAAATACCTGCATTGGTAAAGACATATTTGAAATAGCCTAATTTTTTTCCTGGTTGTTTTTTTTTGGGGGGGGGGTAGGGAGAGTACTTTGACATTTACAGTCAGACAGGGTCAACCTGAAAAAGTAATGGTCATATCTTTAAAAATACTTTGGATACCATTCTAGGATTTGGGAGGAAAATGTTTTATTATATGGTCTACATAGCTACATTCTCCATTGGAAATGGCACTCAGGCAAATCCTAAGACTTCTCTTGTCCCTAATATATCATTTAGACTTCTTAATTTCCAACCTGTTTTGTTCAATTAAAGTTTAAGAACTTTATTCTTTTTCACATTTTAATTAAAGTTTGAGAACTTTATCCTTTTTCACATTTCTTCCAAGTTTTCTTCCAAAAAAAACCCCTCAAAAGATAATAATTTAAAAGCTTGGCCAACCAGATGCCCACTGCATCACAAGCCATTGCTCTCTGGCATTTGGAATTTGGAAGCATGCTGTTCTCATGCTAAAAGACAGAAACAAAAAAACCTTCAAATTTCTGAAGTGACTTATCATCATATATTGTTGAAGATTGCCAGTTTTCTTAGAAATCTCATGCTGAAGGATTTGAGACAGCTATGTTTTCAATTTCAAATAAAATGAGTGAGAGATGAAGTTTTGCTTTAGATGGAAGTATTGATACCTTTTAATTTATTATTATAACATAGTATTTGAAGAGAAATACAGCAAGAAAAAAGGCTACTACTAAGTAAACTATTCCAGCATTCCAGAAATGCTCTGTAGAGGTTGCTATCTTAAGATAACAGTTTATTGATTTTATGTATTGTAAAAGTTACACCATAAAATATGCACTTTTTAAAAAATGTCTCAAAACAACTGAATTGTGCAAGCATGAAATGCCCCCACACTTTGGTATTTATTGAAGTAGTCCAACCTTTTTTTTAGATTTTTACATGAATTTGCAAAAAAAATCTTTATGGAATGGATTCCTGAAAATGGATACTTTTTTTTTTTTTTGGTAGTCATACTCAAGGCAGGTTGCTTTAATAGACCACTGAGACGTTTTGTTTGTACCATTTCTTTTGAATCCTCTTCAAAATGCACCAGAATATTATACAGTACTGGCCAATGTAGACATCTGTCAGTTTTTCCTTGTCCAAAACATGAATACCATATGGTAGAATGTGAACTCAATGTCCTGAAGCATATGGGTGTTCTTGGAAGCAATATAAAAATAGACCTCCCAAATCTTTAAAAATGTCCATAAATTATTATATTATTTTCGTTTCATGCATTTGTCTATGCAATCAATCATGTTGGGCTAAAATGCTGTAATATTCAAAATAATGAAATATGTGTGTTTAAATATTAAGAATGGAAGGACTAATAACACTGCTACATAGGTAGATAACTTCTAAAATACAATGCTACAGTTCTGACATGAGAAATATATAGGGGAAATAGCTTACAGTAGCTGTGAATACTGCATTTCACAAATTGGTTTAACAGTTAGTGGTTTTGGAGTTTTTGTTAAAAATATCTACAATTCGTCTTATCAGCCATCTTGAATTCTATAATGGTAAGATCCTTGAGTGTTTTTGTTTGTTCTAGATTAATACAAAAGTGTTGGAACATCCCCTTCCCCCCCAAAAAATACTATTCTTATTTCTCGATGTAATCTTTTTAATGTTAATATTGGCAGTAGAGACTCATAACATGAAATTTCAGGACCATTTTTATCCCCCAAGGACCCCTCCAAAGGGCAGAAAAAAGATACCGTGCACAAAAGTGACCATATTAAATTAAATAATTTAGATTTTATTGTATCAAATTTATTTTTTTATCTTTATTACACCCACTACTTGAAGGAGGAGGCTTTCTTACTTATTTATATTTTATTTATATTTTATGCTCAATATGTGTATATTGAGACTTCCAAACAATACAAGCTACAGCTCTTCTACTTACCACATTTGAAATGGTAGAAACCAAATAGGATAATGAGACTGGCAGAAAGATAGGAGAGAGATCTTTGGAGTTACAAGTGTGGGGCAGGTTTGGGGCAAGGAAAGAGGAAGCAGAGAAAGAATAGAAAACAAGCTGATACCACGAAAATTTTTAGTTTGCAAATTATTATGGCTGTAAAATGTATTTTCCTTCCAATGGAAAATGTGATTTATTATACTAGAGTTCCTGAGTTGCTCTAAAGAATTCTCCAATATTACTGAATTTGTGGAAATTTTGTGGGTTTTTTATGCTCTTTCATAGTAAAAAAGAAGAAACCAAAATTGCTCAATAAATTTGATAAAAGTATTAAAGTTGAACTTGACGCTGCAGAAAAGCTACGCAAAAAGGTAAAATTTAGTTTGCAAAATTAAAACAGCAAGTTTGTGTGTGTGTGTGTGTGTGTGTCTGTCTGTCTGTCTGTCTGTCTGTCTGTCTGTCTGTCATGCCACATTGCTAAATTAATTGCTAGTAAACTTCCTCTGGGTAAAAAAGAGTGTGTGAGTGGCATTGGCTTAGCAGAAATGTTTTAATATCTCTGAACATTCATTAACATCAACATGCCAGTAATTAATATATAGCCAATCTTGTCTTTAGAATGATATTCTTGCAACTAAAGAAATTAGCACAAGCCATTTGTCATAATCTCTTTTAGATAAAGAGGATTTTTATGATAAATGGCTCATGTTAATTTCTTAACATAGTACTTAAAAATTATTCAAAGTTGATTCCCTTTTAAATAATTATATTTTAAATACCTACCAAAGTCTTTTTAATTTTCCTAGGACATTCATTTTAAATCCAGGAACTACGGAATTTTGTTTTTTTCCCTGAATTTATACCATTATTTGTATTTCTTTTAGTATATTTTAATAATGGATTTGCAAAACATCATTGTATCTGTTCTTAAAATTGTATATTATATCTTAAGTACAAAATATTGCACCATGCTTCCCTGACACTGTAAGTTCTGCTGTCCCCAATTTTTTTCCATCTGCATGTGTTGGGTTTCAATATTTATATTTCCTTATTCGGACCTTGTGGGAGCCAGCATCCAACATATCTGAGATGTATTCTTACTTAAATAATAATTGTAAGGATTTCTCTTCTTTATTTATAGTATAACTCTATCTGACTTTCAGGGGAAAACAGAAGAAGCTTTAAAGGCATTTGAAGCTTTGGTAAGCAAGTATCCCCAAAGTCCTCGAGCAAGATATGGAAAAGCCCAGGTAAAAATTAAACAAGAAAGCAAAAAGTTGTGCCTGGAAAATCAAACTATGGTATATCTCATTATATCCAAGATTTTTTACTGATTGCAAATAGAGTAAAGTAAAGTATGTAAAGAATTGATATTAGGAAATAAAGAATTGCATTAGGAAACAACTTCTGATGTCATAATCTATCACTTACTTTATTCTTTAAAATACAGTGGTACCTTGGTACTTATCATTAATTGGTTCCAGGAGGTGTGATGAGTATCAAACAATTTTTTCCCATAAAGAATAACATAGTGAGTCACAAGGCAGTAACACCGACAAGTTCTAGCTTATGTGTTGAATACCAAATAAATAATGACTACCAGGATAAAATTTTCACATAAAAATGCATTGAGTACCAAATTCAATGAGTTTCAAAGTAATTATGTACCAAGCTTCCACTGTATATAGGGGAAAATGCAATATTATCTCATAGGTTAATAGTGATAGAGTAAGGGTACATTATTATTTTGTAACTAAGTTAATTGGACTTTGACAAATTCCTCTGAACTGAGATTGTCTTCCTTTATTTCTCTTTTTTAATAAGTACAGTAATCAGGAAATTATATGGATCAGAACTGACAAAAAAAAAACATGGAGAGCATAGTGAACTATGGAATTTAATGGCCAAATTGTAGCATGGCATGAAAAGCACCCTGGCGGGAATGATTACTTTTTTGAGGCCAAGATCTGACTTTGAAAGAAAGAATTCCTATAAAATTAAGACTGGGAGAGAGAGGAAAACTTAATAAAGAGCGAATAGTTTTTTCTCAATGTTATTTGTTTTTCATTTTGTCATATTGAAAATTCCAATTTGCTACTAACTTTTGTATGGATTGGAAAGCAAACCCGTGTTTTTGGGATTGGTAGGCACAGGTAACCCTGATTCTGCATGTTATGAACCTCTGGTTTTCTAAGGGAAAACATGGAAAGTTGACTTATGGATTCTTTATTTATTTATTTATTTTATTTATATACCGCCCCCTCTCCCGCAGGACTCGGGGCAGTTCACAGCCAATAAAAACAGATATCAATACAATAATACAGTT
>JAEANM010017223.1:0-13015 GCA_017656035.1 Myanophis thanlyinensis
GTCAATCTCAACATTATCATTTGATATCAAAATTAACATCGAGAAATCACATTGTTCATGTATTGAAGGTATGTAATTTTTATATATATTCAAAAATAAAAATAACTTTTAAAAAAAAAGCAAACCACTACATTAACAGTTTGGGCAAAGTACTATACGAAGGCACTGCAAAATGTTATGTTAAATGTCGAAGTCCAGATAGCAAAGCATGGAAACACTTCTCCAAAGCTACCTTTTTGTACTTCATTATAGTAGTTGAAGATCTCTAATCTGCAAACCTGGATATTTTGATAGACAACAATATTACTTCCTGATTATTCATATGTGGATCACAGAGATTTGCATATTCATTATGGCCAAAAACAAATGCAAAATCTAACCAAGACCTGAAAGGAATCCTGAACCAAGGAAAATGATAGAATTCACCATAACTATTGGATGTCATATCTGTGTTATATTTCTGAAGGAAGAAAGTCCAACCACAGGTAACCTGCATTCCTTAGGCATACACACCCTGCAATATACATTTGTATTTTCCACACATATCTCCTAACCAAATCCATCAGCTTTTACTTGTTTAATTAACGCTGAAGAGGAACTGTCAGTCCTTTCAGACATGCCAAAGTCTAGGGTGGGTTCTCTCTGATTGATAAGGTTCATGGTTCAAAAAAGCAGGAGAGGGTTCAATGTCAGGAATGTCATGCAAAGGTGGGGTTGGTAGGATTGGAGATAGGAGAGGGGCCAGGAG
Source organism: Myanophis thanlyinensis (assembly GCA_017656035.1). Classification (NCBI taxonomy): domain Eukaryota; kingdom Metazoa; phylum Chordata; class Lepidosauria; order Squamata; family Homalopsidae; genus Myanophis; species Myanophis thanlyinensis. The sequence continues at coordinate 749 of JAEANM010017223.1, forward strand.
GTGAAGGGAAGAGAGGAAGATGAAGATGATGATCCGCAAATCCAAGGAAAATCTGATTTCTTCCCATCTTTTCAGACAAATATTATTTTTTATAAAAAAAAAACCTGAATTCCCTTTTTTTCTCCTTCTGCTTCTAAACTAGCATAGCTTCCCCCCGCCTCCTGTCTATATTAATTGTGAAGTGAGACACATATACTCGAATCAGTTGTCACAGTCTCACAACAGTTTTCATAGGTCTGCAATCTAACTGGTATTTTGTAGGGCTTAACTGATTTGGGTCTATGATGTGGCCGCTGACTGTTGATCATGGATATCACTAAAGCTAAGAGTGCCAGATTTTAAAAATCCCAATCTGCTATGGTTGTTATAGATTTCATACAAATACAAATACATGATCCGTTAGATAAGCAACCTGTTTAGAAAAGGTAATGTCTAATGTGAGAGCTGTACTTGTTTACTGCTGTATATACTAAGCAACACTTAGCAGTAATGAACCTTTTAATAATGCACAAATACAAGTAGAGGATTTTGCAATCTCTATTCATGAATAGTCATCAAGTGTTTATTTACCTACTTTTCACCCGTTTGATGCTCTCTATTGCCAATTTTTTCCCTACAGAGAAAAGACTGGAGCATTTCTATATTAAACATTATTTTATAAAAACTTATAATTATAAATTAGAATTAGAAATAAATTAACCTTATTAATCAATCATTCTATCCATTTGTCAAGTATTGATTTGTGGTCTCCAATTAAAGTAGTGCTCTAAATCTTAGGGAAGATTCTTTTTCTTGCTTCCTACCTCAACTTTTCCAACCAAAATTCCCAGGGAATGGATGTTATTCTTTCCTTCTACATATACTCAGATCAACCTCTCCCGTCCTCCCACATGCACATGTATGAGAAAGTCTTTATTGCAAAAATAAAATCAAGACCCAATCATGGACCTGCTGAATAATATGCCATTTGGTCTGTCATCTCCACTGAAATGGCCTTTATGAAACAAAAGGGAAAGAGAGCTTCACATAGGTTAAAAGAAGGTGAGAAATGCTGCTGGTTGATCTAGACCAGACTATCACAGACAAAGGATCTATACCAGAGTATCCACAGACAGGTAAATATTTTATGTTATGGAGAGTTGTCCAATATCATTTCACGTTACAATTTTTTTATGGAGATTCTTTTTGAGAAAGAAGTAGTGGTCAATAAATGACCTACATTATATTAATGGAAAATGTCACAGGTAAAACTTATATCATTTCTAGTCAAATGTTTCCCCTTTTATAACTGATATTGTAGACAACATTCCTGCATGCCTGCTGTTACATACTTTTGAATGTTGATAATCTTGTAAATAAAAAACTATATTGTGTGATGCAATGTTCCATTTTAGTAAAGCAACTTACACTGAAACTTCTTTAACTTCTTAAACCATGGCTGTGTGGTGTCCAAGGAAGGACTTATTAGGATTAAATCTTCAGTCAAAGATATGGTCCATTCTGTCTCCTGAATAGTTATCTTTGAATAGTCTAATATTTAGAAGGGGGAGATGCAGTGGGAGAATCCAACACGTTTTCTGCTCAGTGTACATTGTTTCTAAAGGCTCTGCAAAAAGCTTGAAACAATTTCCACTGCTAAATGTAAACAAGGCTTACAGATAGCTCTGTGATGTTGGTATGTAAAGACCAAATGAGATCCGTTTACACAAATAAAATGAATATTTAAATAAAAAGCAGCCACCATAAAAAAAAGGGTTTCATTTTAATTTTTCTGGCTGTTTTGGTTAATGCAACATCATGTATTTCTGCCAACAAAGGCAGTTTCTGATCAAACCGCTCCATGATTTGCCTTGGAGATTCTGCAGACAGGGTGGTCCTCCTTTTGAGATTGGATGAGGAGGGGTAAATTCAGTTAACATTACACATCTTTCATATATGCAAGCTGGTAAATGGAGGGCTGTTCAGCTGTGCAGTTTGTCACCTAAAACTGAGCTGAAAGGATTTTATATACATGGAAAAAGACCTAGCCCTATACAGTTCCTTTTTGTTCTCTTCTTCTTCTACAATAAACCAAATAATATTTTATAGATGAAACAAAGCTCCTAGCCTCACAGAGATTGTGAACAGCTGGCTGGAAGGAAAATGTTCCTTTTACGTAGCAAATTATATTCCTACAATACCAGAGTTTAAACACGTGGTGATATATCTTGCAGATCATCCACAATAATTACTTCATGCAAAATAAAGTAGCCACGTTTTACTAATTACATATTATTTTGTATGTTTGAGGGAAAATCTCTTTCTTATTAACCATGATGATGGGATTAAGGGATACAAATGGCCAGATTTATCTAACAATAAACCTTCATATTAGAATGCTTTTTTAGATTGGGGAAAAAAGTGTTAATATTCCCTCATGAAAAGAAATGAAAAATAGACAACAACAGATCCTCAAAAAGGAAGAGCCATGAATCTGGTGCTTGGAAAAAATGGACAATTCAAAGAATTTCCAATCTTCTTTAACAGGTATTATCCTCAAAACCACAGGTGCTTCAATTGGTTTTGTTTAGGAGGGACAGGGCCGATTTTCCTGGTAGAACATTGTTACAGTTTAGTCCAGTTTTAGATCTGGAAATTGCTTTCAATAAGTGAGAATAGCTACCTGCTATTCTTTTATTCTCAGTTCCTTCTCTCAAGGATCTAGATATTATCACTCTCATAGGAGTTTCCTGATGCAAATGATAGTTATGTGTCCCTATTGTTCCACAGATAACCTATTTACAGATGATCTAACCTAGTGTTTTTCAAACCCCTGCAATTTTAAAATGTGTGAATTTCAATGCCTCGATTTCTCCAGCCAGCAAAGACTGGGAAATTCCAAGAAGTCCACACATCTTAAAACTGTTGAATTGAAAAATACTGATGTAATACCAAATATCTTCTAATGGAAATCTCCTTCTGTTTGCAGAACTAACCATTTCAGTAGATAAAGAAACATATAAGTAGATGTAAAAAAAAAAATAGAAACAATTCAAAAAGTTATCTTATTCCAGCATTCTCTTTCTACAGTGACCCATCAGATAGAACACCATTTGGATTCATTAAAGTAAGTTTATTTCATATTTGCAAACTCTTTAGTCTGTGAGGTGTAATATTATGACTCAATATAATATGGAATTAGAACTAAATACATGTTAATGATTCTTGGGAAGTGAAAATAGATATTTTTACTATGGAGTTCTCAAACCTGTTCAGGAAACAGGAAATATGTACACCTAAATACATAAGAGAATAAGCATTCCTAATTTTTTAATCAAACATTTCTGCTCAATTTAATGCCATAATCCTGCTTGTTATCTGACAGACCTTCAAGTAAATATTACCCTGTTTATTTTTTTCTTGTGTTGAAAGTTATAGAGTATTTTTCAATGGTTCATTAATGTATTTCTCTTTAGAATTATAAATGTATGTCCTTTATTGTATTTCCAAAAGTGATCATTTAACGGAAAAAAGTGATATTTACATCCATGTGATTTTTTTTTTTTTTTTTTTTTTAGGAATTGCAAAACCAGACGAGTGGGAGGAGCAAATTTGACTATGGCTTCTTTGGTTGTGAACCACCAGTCGAATCATCATCAGGAATATCTATTGTTGGAAGAACTATCCATCTGATTCAATTCCAAGCTGGGAGAAAGACACTGGAAACATGGAGACTGACTGGAAACATGGTTTATTGATGAAGCGATAAACTTCATGGTGGTTTTTTTCTGGGCAGCTGACAACATGGAGTTGAGAGTGAGGGATTTTTATACCTTTTCTTGGGCTTTGCATTTGAGCTTCCTGTTTCTATGTAAGAGCATGTATTCTATTGGCTGTTATAGGGGTTATAGCTGGCTCTAGAGGTTGTCTGAGCTAAGTTTGGTTGAGGTTTGGTGGGTGATGTGACGTCCTTAGGAGATTGTGCATTGTAGTGAGCTCTGCTGCTAGATGGTAGTGGGTTAATCCTATTATATCCTGAAGGGTCATATCTTAATCCCTTCACCTTGGAGCTGAAGGTCTTTTGTTTTGTAGATAGGCTGGCCCAGTCTTTCTTAATGGGCACAAAATATCTGCTGGGGGCAGGGAGCTGGGGCTTTGAGTTTCTGTCTCCTTTAATATTTTTTTTATTTCTCTTTCAGGGGAATCCTGCCTTTTTAAAATATTCCTAAAATATTTCATTCTTCTAGGAGAGGGGTGGGTGCTAACTTTCTACACTATCAAAGTGGGTCAAATTATTTGTGAGTGGATGTCCATATGAGAGGTAAACAACAACCAAGATGGAGACCATAGCTCTGCAATTGAAGCCCCACTCTGTTTTTACTGGTGCTGCACAGATCACAGATAAAAAGGGGCAAAGCTTTGACTGAAGAGTTGGCTCACCAAGTTAACCTTTTCTGACTTCCTTCCCATGTAAGTTCCTGTACCCATGTTTCATTTTATATGTAGAGCTTTTTTTTTTTAAAAAAAAATGAGGAATCCATTCTCATGTATCAGTTTATGACATAATTTTTGGAACATGTTATTCATAACATAGTTTTATGTTTGCTTACTTATGTTTGAATAAGACATAACTGGATGGATTTATACATCACACAGAGCTATAAGTTTTGATTGTGAACCATAATAACTAAGTTCATACACCACTATTATTTCACACATCATCACCATCATCCCATTTTTATGACCAAAGCAGTCAATTTGTATTCATTATTTCTGGTACTGTATCTCATCTTCATACTTTAAGTAGTGTTAATTCAGTGGTCTCTACCCACTGAAACCTGGCTGTTTCAATGTGTTTGCTCATATCAACCAACAAATTTAGTCTCCCTTATCTACAAATGATCTTCCCTTCAGCATTAACCAACAGAAGAAGGCTAGGCTGATTCTACAGATGAATGCATCCAGCCTTATTTTCTTTTTTCCCCCTTTTTTTTCTTTGGGTGCCCAGGTCTAATTAGGCATATCCATGTCTGAGCGTGACCATCTTGGCCATGTTGTTATTGATAAATTTGGCAATCTCATGAGTAAGCTGGATAGAAATCCCCGAATCCTGTCATTTTTCACAAGAATTGTCACTATTAAACTCTGCAGCAGAATGGAACTCAATTAAATAGAAAAGGAAATGTTTTTAATTTAGATGCCAACTGTTCTTTTTTTACAGAGCTCAGGCTCTAAAATAATAGTGCCAGTATAGTCCGCACCTTGTAGCTTTGAGAAATTACTCAAATACCTCCTTTCAAACTATCAGGTGGTTTAGAAACCTGACATGTTGGAAGCTGTAACTTTCCTTAAAAGGTAAAGCAAAAGAATTCCTAATGATAATGTTTGGAGAGCCCACTCATTCTAAAAGAATTATTACTTTTTAAAAAATTTTCATTATTCCTAGTATTATTAACTGTTATTCTGAATAAATATTGCAGATGCTAGAGTCCAATGATGACAAGGTGTGCTCTTATATTGCATTTGTTGCTTTGAAATACAAATATATTTCTATGTAACCATGTCTAACACATATAAGTACTGAAGGAAAATGCTGAACACAAATTCTTTGGAGTTTTATGTATCCATAATACAGTAGGATATCATTAAGAGAAAATCCAAGGATCTTCATTATTTTAAAACATAGGTTTCATTTGGGTTTTATAAGTTTAGATGAAAATTAATTCCCTTATTTCCTTTCCAGCTTTTCTTCAGGGGCAGCCATTCAGAACTGAGAAACTTCCTTCTTTTAATATTGGCAGGACTCTAATGAATAATAAATGACTTGATACCACCATTATATTTCCTAGAATGTCCAGAGTCCTGTTTTAAATGGCTCCTCCTAGTGGGTGATAATACAGCTATCATTTATCATTTAATGGAGTTGGCATGGTTCTCCGTTCATCCAAAGACTGAAGTAAGTATCAGGGCAAATTTTAATACTAGATCAGAAACTATCTGAATATGCCAAGTGTTGATACTTTCATCATCCCTACCTTGCAATGATATTTAATAAATATAATTACAGAAAATTTAAGAATAGTACATCCAGATCAGGCCAAGGCCTGTTATAATTCAAGGTTTAATTTCTTGCTATGAATTTTCAAGCTAGGAAAAGTTGAGGCTTTTTTTGTCTTTGCTTGTTTTTATCTGTGTTAAGTTTATTTTAAGACAATGCAACATTTTTTATGTTTTCTTGCCTCCAAATGGTGGAAATCTGCTGCTGATTTTCAGCAGCTGCAACCCGGAAACTTGGCAAAGTAACTGTAGGAAATCTGGGAGGAGTCAGAAAAAAGGAGTTGTTGAGGCTGATTAATGCTGGCAAAATCCAAAGTATTTTCAATGGTCATTTCCTGGTGGCAACATCTGCAGGACTCAGGGTTTTATAAAACATTAAAATGATATAATTTAGAAACACAGAAAGGATTTTGGAGGTCTTTTAATCCATCCCCTGCCCAAGGCAGGATTTCCTATACTATCCTGGACAAATGAATGTCCAATCTTTCTTTGAAAACTTCCTGTTATGGAGTACCCACAATACCAGAAGGTAAGTTCTTCCATTAGTTAATTGTTCTGTCAGGAAATTTCTACTTAGCCCCAGGCTGGATCTCTCTTTAATGAGCTTCCATCCATTGCTTCTTGTCCTGTCCTATGATGCTTTGGAGAATATGCCAACCCTGTGAGTCAAGTACTGGAAGACAGCTATCATATCAATATGTCAAATATATATCAAATATATCTAGATCTAGATACAGATATTTTAAAAAGATGAATCAATATTGATTCCTATACCATTTCAGAGAGAAGGCAATCATTTGTCTGAAATGACATAAAGTTTCCTGCCTGACCAATGGGTTGGACTAGAAGACTTTTGAGGTCTCTTCTGTTATTCTGTTAATATGATACACACACACTAATAAATGTGATTAAAAGTAAGCTTCATAGAATAAATTCATGCACATACACACAGATTAATTTACAGCCTCAGACAGAAATTGGGATGATGTGATGAAAGCTTTAAAAAAAACATACTTAAATCAAGGGCTTGGGAAGTGGTCATTCCATGAGGTCAATTTCATATGAGACTCTGTGACAGCTGGAGAAAATTAACAAAAATATCTACATTCCAGAGACTTTTTTTAAAAAAAAAGCAAAGGAAAGGAGGGAATCAGGGTCTCAAATGTCTTACGGAAACAACTTGAATGGTTGGGACAGAAGAAGGATTTTCAAGTGTACTAAGCCAGTAGCTCTGGTTTCAGGCCAAATCCAAAGAACTTTTCAGCCCCCTCCTCCAAAGCAGCTGGGTGCTAAATAGTTTGTCTCATTCAAATGTATGTATGTATGTTCTGTATATATACACATACACTTTTAATTCAAATGTACAGTATTTAATTTTCTTATATCTACAAAAGTTTGGAAAGTTTTTTTCATACAATTTATAGGAATGTCATGGAAAAACAAGTCTTATGGACACTATTGGTTTTATACTTTGAGCATGTTTCCCTTAATAATCAAAGCCCTCCAGAAAAGCATTAACAGATGTTGTGTCTTTTCTACTGATCGATCAAGAAATGTGTGCATGAGAAGCAGGTTACACAACATAAAATCACAGAACTGGGAAGATCATCTAGTTCAACTTATTCAGCCCAAGATAATTGACTAACAATATAAGATCATAGGTACGATTAATCAAACTCTGACAATAACCTACTACACCTATCATTGCTAAGATACAGACTGTAATATAACTATAACAACTATAATTTGCATTTTTACAATATTATATGAATATTTTTTGTAAAATTTCATTTGATTCAGATTCAGATTCTGATTTTATTTATCACATACATAATCATACATGGTATAATATGTAGTGAAATGCTTTATGTAACTGCTCGTGGTCATAAAAATTAAATATTTATAATTGATATTTAGGAAATTTACACTTTAGGAAATTAAAATAAGATTAAGAATAAGATAAGATTAAATTAAATTTACAATTTGATTTACAATTTAGAGTTCTGGGAGAGTAAGTGGGATGGGATGTCTGATGTTCCCACAGCTACTCACAACAGTCCTCGCTGTTCCTTGAGATTGTCGCTGTGGATGTGCTCCTGGCGCTACTGCCTCTGGTGGCTCGGTTAGCCGAGGCTGCTCCTGGCACTGCTGCCGGTGGGTCTGGTTTCTTGAGGCTGCTCCTAGTGCTGCTGCTCTAGCAGACTTCGATGGTCTCTTTTAGCCTCCGTCTTGGCTCCTCAGTGGTCTCTGGAAGTACTCCGCTTGATCTTCTCAGCACCATCATCTTCAGCGCTGCCGCCTTGAGATGACTCAGTGGTCCACATGGCTTCCTCCTTGGCACCTTAACTGTTTCCTGGAATCTTCAGAGCCTTCGCTTCCTCACGTCTGCATTCTGTTCCCACATTGCCATCTCAGTCTGCTGGGTCACCTGCACAATCCATCTTGTTTTAGGTCTTTTTCTGGACACTGTGGAATCCATTCTAGGACTTTTATTTTAAAATGTGCTGATACAATTTTTGTACATTGGGACAACATCATTCATTTCCTTCTTAAGCCTACTCTCAGTGGTCTCTATCACATGAAATGTAATGGGCAAACTCTTGATGGACGTCTGATTGCAAGGCATACTACAAATAACACTTGCTGCATCCCAGCTGGTGGACGAGTGTGATTGTAGTTATTATTTATTATTATTTAGTGCATGATGAGAACATGACAGAAGAAAAGTAAACATATGCACACAACCCACACACATAATTTTGTACAAAAGTCTCCACGGGTATGGCATGACCTCATAACTAGATGTCCAATTCAACTATCCAGGAGATCGCTTCAGGCTTTGTTTTGTGCATATCTTCTAAGGGAGCAGAGAATGTATGTCATGGGCATTTTTGCACAATATGCTTAATAGCTTGCATATCAGCACAATAATTACAACAATTTTCATACCCATTGATACAGAGCAGAGACACTTCTTCCAGTATCAAACCTAATTCTGTTCAATTTCGATCAAACAGAGCGATGCACTTCAAAATCAGGTGGTTTGCTAGGTGATCACTAATGGTCAGGCATTTGTGGGTTAAATGAATGCTGGCCTTCCATGCCAGCTATGGGATTTCAGTCTGATTGTAGTGCTTTTATATGTATAAAAAGATGGCCCCAAATTTCCTAACAATTATAGATCTATTAGTTTAATATATATTGTGACTAAAATATATGTCAGGTTTCTCCACAAAATTGAGAAAGTTGGGTGATAGAGTTGGGTGAACTGGGTGATAGAAAACTGGGTTCTAGCAGAAGGACAATACGGCTGAAGACAAGGTCATTCTATTATCATCAGTTGTTTGTTCTGAATCAACTAATTCCTATTAACAATGGAACACAATTGTTCCCTGCTTTTATAGACCTTGGTGTAGCACCTAATACAGTAGAGGAATTTTATGGAGGAAACTGACCAGTCTCAAAATGTAGTCCAAATTACTTGCAGTGATCAAAGCTTCTATATAAACACATGTCTGAGAGTGTAGTTTGGCACCAAAAGAGCTATGACAAGTAGGATTAATACAAATAAAGGGTGCATATTTCCACTGATATTAATCAGTCTATATATCAAAGATATACCAGGGCTGATGAAAGATCTTGAAGTGTATATGCTAAAGGTAGTTAACATGTATTTTAATACTTTGCTTTATGCTGATGACATGATTTTGTTAACATATTCTCAAGTTCGACTGTGTTGCTTGTTAAGTAGATTTGGCTTCTATTGTCATGGTAATAGTCTGATTAATAAGTTTAAGTCAAAGGTTCCAGTTTTTAGAAAAAGACAAACACAGATAGTTTTTAGATGGTGAGCCAATAGAGCAAGGTATCACCTTTCCATACTCGGGGAGTGGGGTACTGTTTTCTGAATCTGGGCAAGGCTCCCTCAAGAGTGATGGCGCATATGAATTGGCTGTTCATGAATCAATGCCATCTGGAGCCTCAACTCCAATTATCAAGCTGTACAAACTATAGCTACATTGGATTTCTTTTATGGGACTGAAATATGGAGCTTAACACATTTATTTACTTATCAAATTTATATACTGTAGCTATCCATCCCAGTGAAGGCAACTATGCACAGCACACAATAATAGATAAAAACAGAAAATACAAAAACAGCACTGCAAATAAAAAAGTAATAGTAACAAATATAATAAAAAAATGCTCCCTGCCAACAATAGAACTATTAGACAAGTCTTGTTGTCTAGATCAGGGTGCCTCATGCTCGATCCAGGGCCTGATACCAGGCCATGGCCTGTTGTGCACCAGACCACACAAGCAGCAAGCAAGTGTGTAAATGGACAAAGCTGCATTGGTGTAAGTAGTATGCACATGTGAAAAAAATCATCTGCCCCCACCCGGCCACCACCTCCACTACCACCAGTCTGCAACGTCGGAAAGGTTGGGGACCGCTGATCTAGATTGTTGACAATTCTGATTGTATTTCTATGTACCAAGTATAATTTTTAGAACACAATCCTGTCAGTTGCAAAAGCATCTTCCAACATGTTAAAAACAAGAAAAAAGTCAAGGAATCAATTGGTCCATTAATGGGAGAAAATGGCAAGAAGGTGATCAACAACAACAACAGGGAGAAAGCAGAACTACTTAAATCTTTTTTTGTATCTGTCTTTACACAAAGGAAAAAAAAACAGTCCATGCTATCAAAAACAGCACCACAAAAAACAGATTAGGAACACAAGTTAAAATAGGGAAGAAAATGGTAAGTGAGCATCTGTTCAAGTTCAAATCACCAGGACCAGATGGATTACACCTCAAGGTACTGAAGGGATTGGCAGATGTGATCTCAGAACCACTGACCTATATCTTTCAAAGATCCTGGAGCACCGGGGAACTACCTGAGGACTGGAAAAGAGCTGATGTAGTTCCCATCTTCAAAAAAGGAAAAATAAATCCAGGAAACTACAGACCTGTCAGCCTGACCTCAATAACAGGGAAGATTCTGGAAAAGATAATCAAGCAATGAATTAGTGGACACCTAGAAGCAAACAAAGTAATAACCAAAAACCAACATGGGTTTGTCAAAAATAGATCATGTCAGACTAATCTTATTGCATTCTTTGACAAAGTGACAAAATTAGTGGACCAGAGGAATGCTGTTGAAATAATTTACTTGGACTTCAGTAAAGCATTTGATAAAGTAGACCATAACCTACTGCTTGCTAAAATAGAAAAATGTGGGTTAGGTACCACCAGATGGATTCATAACTGGCTGACCAACTGCACTCAACATGCAGTTGTCAAGATCCAAAAGGACATTTTATTGGGAGGGATTTCTGCTGTAGTATATTAGCCATTTTATATAGTAAAATTCAGGGCCATTTAGATATTGACACATTTACTCTTTTTCTATTGTAGGGTCACTGAGAGGGCGAAGGGGGAGTTGGAAATGGTAACTTGGAATTGTTATCTTGTTTTCATTCTTTTAAGTCTGGTTCTCATGAGAACTTTCTCTGGACATTTCACACCTGTGATGGGAAGTGTCTTAAGAGGTCATTGGATCTCTTTTTGAAATGGTTGGAGGGAAATTAACATGTGATAATTAATGGGGTGGAACTTTCAGTTTTACTTGGGTGGAGAAAGCCCGGGAATCTTTAGATTCAGGATTTCTACAGACCGTACCAGAACAATGTCTTCAATAAAATCTTATTCCTTGGACTTTGTCTTTTTGGAGTTCTGATTGCATTGCTGATGTTGTGTGGAACCCTGACAGCAGTCATCAATGGAACTGCATCAACATGGAGTGAAATATGCAGCGGGATATCCCAAGGCTCTGTTTTAGGCCCAGTACTCTTCAATGTTTTCATCAATGATTTGGATGAGGGGATAGATGGGGAACTCATCAAATTTGCAGATGATACCAAGCTAACAGGAATAGCCAACACTCCTGAAGATAGGCTTAAGATACAGAGGGATCTTGGCAGACTTGAACATTGGGCTCTATCTAAGAAAATGAAATTCAATGGTGAAAAAAGTAAGATTCTACATTTAGGCAAGGAAAACATAATGCATATGTACAGTATATATGGTACCTTGCTCAATAGTAGTAACTGTGAGAGGGATCTTGGAGTCCTAGTGGACAATTATTTAAATACGAGGGTTATCCACAAAATAGATTATGTTTTGCGATAGAAAAAAAAACAAAGTGTAGGAAAAAAATTTATTATA
>JAEANM010017224.1:0-13014 GCA_017656035.1 Myanophis thanlyinensis
AAATGGCTGGCTCAGGAATTCTGGGAGTTGAAGTCCATGAGTCATGAAAGAGCCAAGGTTCCCTACCCCTGTTCTAGTCCAACCCTTTCCCTATACCATTCCAGACAAATGGTATCCAATCTCTTCTTGAAAACCTCCAGTGATGGAGCACCCAAAATTTCTGGAGCAGGCCCATTGGTTAATTTTTTCTCATTGACAAGAAATGTCTCCTTAGTTCTAGGTTGGGTACCCTCTATCAAGCTTCCACCCATTATTTCTTGTTTTGCCTTCTAGTGCTAGACTAAGCTGTAACTGTAGGAGATGACCAGCCTGAGCTTGAGGAAGGGGTCAAAGGTATCATTAGTCTCAAGTCCCTTCATGCTCACAAGAGATCTAAGTCCATCCCTCTTTGAATTCCATTGACTCTTACCGACCGCCAATTTGCCTTGACCATTAGTAGTTCAGATTCTTTTAGAGAGCTTTAGTATTATATATATAGACATATAATATGTTAAATATATGTTGTTATGTATATATGACCGCAGCTCCGGTCACACACTTCTTGCTCTGGCATGAAGCAAAAGACACCAGCCTGAAGGTGGCGAGTGGGATCTCGCCGAAACATTGCGAAGAGATTCTCAAACTTGCACGGGAAAAAGACCCGAATAAACCTAGACCTGCATATATATAAAAAATAAAATAAAATAAAATTCTCTACATGGGTGGCCCTATGGTTAGGATGCAGTATTGCAGGCTAATTCTGCCAATTGCCAGGAGTTCGATCCTGATGGACTCCAGGTTGACTCAGCCTTCCATCCTTCTGAGGTCGGTAAAAATAAGTACTATTGCTATATGCTTTTGAAAAATCCTGATTTCCTGTTGCTATAAGAATCTGAACTACTAATGGTCATGGCAAATTGGCAGTAGATAAGAATCAACGGCGTTCAAGGAAGGATTGATTTAGATCTATTGTGGGCATGAAGGGACTCAAAACTGCTGATGCATTTGAAAACCTTAAACCTTAAAAAATATTCCCAAAGAAAGTGTTATTTGTTTAGAGTAGAATAGAACGAGCTGGAAGAGACCTTGGAGGTTTGTTTGTTTACTTGTAGCTCACCCTTATCATTTTTACAAATAACTCAAAGCAGCAAACACATCTAACACATTTTTCTCCTCCTATTTTCCCCACAACAACCCTGTGAGATGGTTCAATTTCACTGCAGACATGTTGTGCATTGACAATAAAGAATTGAATTGCTTTGGGCTGAGAGAGAAGAATTGTCCAAAATCACCCGGATGGCTTTTGTGTCTAAGGCAGGAATTTAACTCTCGGTCTCGCTCTCCTGTTTTCTAGTCTAGTGCCTTTAACCACTAAACCAAACTGTCTCCTTTTCGTCTAACTACTTTAATACTGCTATCTACCTGTAGATAGGTCCATGAGGTCAACAGGAGCTTAACTCAGAAGAGATTCAATATTATAAGGCATCTAAATAAAAGTGAGTGAAAAAATTTCTTCGGAAATAGGCCAGAAAGCTCCACGATATGGCTCGGAGAGAGGATTCCTGTTGCAAAACTCTTAGGCTTTATCTAAAATTACTGTGTTTGTGGGTATTTCTTGACTTCAGCAGCTTGGAAAAATTGCAAACTTGGTTTCCCCCCTCTGGCAAATTGTTTAAAATGCCTTCTCTCTCACCACAGGTATACGTTCATATTCCCGGTGCCAAAAAGCTGATGGTTGAACTGCCTTTGGTCATTGGCACAATTCCATGTACTGCTTTTTCCAGCAGGAACTCAGATTTTGTCAACCAGTTGGCGATGGATATGAGGTGGTTGGCTCAGACACTGCCAGATCATCCAGAAGGTGCACCCTTGGGCTTTATTTTTATTTATTTATTTTTCTCATCGTTCGGGGCTGATTTTTTTTTTAGTTACAAGGGAAAAACAAATCTTGACATTTTTGCAAAAGAAAACTGGTATGGTGAGAGAAGTGTTTGACTTGGACTGGAGAGAATAGAATTGATCAAATAATCAATTTGTCTATAAAAGCTTTCTGGGAACCTAGATCGATTGTGGTTTTTCACTGAAATCTTAAAAGATGACCGTTGAAATAAAATGCCAAGTTTTCTTGGCATGTCTTTGAGACTGGAGGAGATATTTTATGATAGGTTGGATAAAATAAAATTATTTTATTAAAAATATGTACATTGAAATTGGTGGGTTTTTTTTTTTTCCATGTTCAATCCTTTGATGATGGTACCAGTAGAATATTTCCATTTCAGGGTTGAACTGTGCTCTCTGAACTTGGTGCTCTCTAAGTTTGGTTGTTTTCTTGCAGACGTTTCCTGACCCAACTAGGTAACGTCAACAATGCCAGAAGGTTTGCACACGCCTAGCACTGATGATGTTAAGCTAGCTGGGTCAGGAAACGTCTACAAGGAAACAACGAAGCTCAGAGGACACCAAGACCTCACAATAACAGCTTTTGTCAGGCTTGTCTCGACTTGAACATTTAGGAAAGAAAGAACCTCAACTTCATTTTGTAGCGAAAGGTTTATTTTTACTAAAGCCAAGTAGCTACAGCGTAAGCAAACTCTGCCTTTTCTCCTCTTCCCTGGCCCTCCCCCTTTTGTGGAATTTGAATGAGATGTTTTGGTAACAGGTTTAAGGTTCGATGCCTCTTGGATGGAAGTTTTGGTGAAGTTTTGCACCACTTTCTCAAGCCCATATCCCTGATGGGCCAGTCTGTCCCGGATTGGCACCTCTGGGTCCTATCACCCTGCCATTACCCCTTCAACTCCCCATTCTCTCCCCCCCCCCTGCATTTTTAGGGCAGGATACCAGCAAGCTGAAGATGGCAGACCTGAATAATTTTTTATTCTGAAATCAGTGGGCTCTCAGTGTTATTTCTGTGACTGTACCAATTTGCACAAAGAGCAAGCCGAATGGAATATCGTTCCAAGCTTCCTTAATGTGAAACTTGGGGTGGGCAAACTTTTTGACTCATGGGCTACAGTGGTTTCTAAAATTTAACAGAGGGGCCGGGCCAGAATAGGAGAATGGTGTGTTTGTGTGAACTAATATAAATTAAATGTAAAAACCATGACATGAAAAGATTTGGCCTTTAACAGGCAGCTGAGCAGCGTCAGGTTGGCAAGTCGGGCTGAAGCCGGTGCGCTTTGGAGAGCGCGCCATGGATAAAAGTACCCCGGGCGCACTGCCTGGATGAACTCCGAGGTGGCGGGCGGCCAGGGCGCGCCGTCCCTGCCCCCTGCTTGGATTGGCAAGGCGAGGCGAGGCGGCTGGGTGTGTATGTGCACGCACACGCGCGCCAAACTCCGGGCTTCTAAGGGGGCTGAAATACCGGGGGAGGGGTGCAGGTCTTTCAAAGGAATGGGCTTGTGGCGTTCCTCTGCTTGACCCGGACAGCTGCAGACCTTTCTCCCGCCCTCTTTATCTTCCCTCCCTCCCGCCCTCTCATTCCTTTGTTCTCTTTCTCTCTGTCTTTCTCTCATTCTCTTGTTCACTCGCAAAGCGGCGCTGCCCGAGGAAGCGTGGGGTGAAGGTCGTTCTGCTGCCGGTTTGGAAGTTCTACACCGCAGCGGGAAAGGAAGCGGTTAACAGTTAACTAGTAACTAGTTTGGCGGGCCGGATTAAAAAGCCCAACGGGCCGGATGTGGCCCGCGGGCCATAGTTTGCCCATGTCTGGTCTAGCATGTTGGTCCACTGGGGAAAAAAAAAAAAAGATTCTTTAGGAAAGGTCTGAAATAGAAAAAGAGTAGACGTTTTAAAGTAATACTTTATCCAAGGCTGGCTATAAGAGGCAAGTACTTGTTCATGCATTGATAGCAAGTTCTTTTAAATCGTGTAAAATGCACCCTCTTATTTATAAATGATGGGTTTATTTATTCGATTTGTACCGTTGCTTTAAAAAGAGGGAGAGAAATGGCCGGTGGCAAACTTTATTCGAGTCACTGGTTTAAAGTAAGGTTTTCTGTCTGTAATTTTAACGGCTCTTGATTGTTGTTAAATCTTTTCATCCAGGAATGGATAGTCTTGTCCTTCGAATTGAAGCCACTCTTTAAGGGCTGAGGTTACACTAAAATTATGTCGCAGTTGCATTTTGGACCGTCAGTCATCATAGTTACAGCTTAGGAACTGATTGATGTGCAGAGGAAAATCACTGTAGCATGATTTTACTTTTACTTTGATTGAGATAAAGAGTTAACATCTCCATGCATGTCTGTTTGTTCTCCAGCGCCACCCAATTATGCTGATATAGTATCAGAGGAAGAATACGCAAGACACGTTACCGTTTATCCCACTTCGGTGGATTGTGACGAACAGCTGCGTTGTCCGATGCTCGCCTACATCCAAGAATTCCGATTTCAGCCGCCTCCTCTCTATTCAGAGGTAACTGACACGCTCGAGCGCAATCTTGGAAGCTGCTCAGCAACTCTTACGTAAATTCGTGAATCCCAAACAGTAAATATTTTTTTATTTTTCTGTGCAGATCGACCCCTATCCTACTGAAGTAGAAGACAATCGGCCGGTTTCATTCGTGGGTTAAGGGGTGATTCCAAACAGCCTTGTGTTGTTCTTTTTTTCCTACTCCCTCTGCTTGAAACAAATCTTTTTAAAAAAAAAAATTTCTTCCATTAAAGCAATTTAAAATTGGAGCAGGCACCAGAAGATCTAAGTCAAAACGAATTTTGAACAAGAAGGGAAGCATGGAAGGACTGGTTATTGAAGTCGTTGGCCCATCCAACGAAGACTGGGCAATACTGGGCCAGATACTTTCTTATTATTTATTAAATTTTTATCTCACCCCTCTCCCTCATAGGTTGACTCTGGGCCATATCAGAGAAGAAAATAAGTTTAAGTTGTGGTGCCTCTTCTCAGTAGCGTTCAGGATATTTCAGAGACCAGTAAGGCAAGCAGCTACAGATCTGCCTTTGGGAACACAAATATTTGCACCTGTATCCAGATACAAGAATTTCTACCTGGAACATTTCAACTCCATACCGAAATTATGTGAGATTTTGATTCCGCAGATTATTCTTTTTTTTTTTCTTCTGTTAAACACGCAGGCATGTCATTCCTAAGATTAATAATCACGGAGCGATTCTGTGACATTTTTACCGAGTGAGTAATATTAAAAATGCTCTATGCAATGTTGCTTGGTATCATTGCCAGCTTTGGAAATCGCAATTTTAATGCTGAGGCTGGATTTCAAGAGTTGCTTTGCTCCGCACTTGAGATGGTTAGGAGTTGGTTGTTTTTTGTTGTTGTTTTTGGCCGCTTCAATAAGGTGGCATGATTTGGTGAGGGGCCAGGACAGCCCAAACTTTCAATCAGGACGTTTTCAGCAACTTGAGATGCTGTGCCACGACTTAAACCTCAAAGTAAAAAAACGATCCTTGGCTCCGTTCTTTGGGATAGGTATCGTTTTATTGCAAGTCAAGTGTATTGCAATCATGCACAACCAGAACTGAGAATTGTGCACCAAAATCCCTAAATTCAACGTTTCCCTCCCTTAACTCTCTCCTGTCGCTAACACACACACACACACACACACCATGACCAATCAGGTTCAGGCAAGATGTTTTCAGAATGGTCAGTTCAAGCATAGGCTGGTGTGCAGCTATCTTGTCTCCCAGCTGGCTGTCCTTGAAGCAGCCTCTCAGGGAGATACAGAAGTTACTTTCGCTTTTCCCTAAAGCATCCACCCTCCCCAGAGTTCATGGCAGACTTTCACGGCATGATAGCAAAGCACACACAAGCATAAGATGGCAGCTGACATGCTGCTGCATTGGCACTTAAATATCAGCTAAGCTGAACATAACAAGGCTGCTTGTGCACTCTTTAAAAACTCGCATAACGAATGATGAAACTCTACAGGAATATATCCACGGAATGATAAAAGAGCCTGAAAAAATAAACCCTCCTTCCTTCCTGGAATGGGAGCTGAGACCAAAAATATTTTCCACTGAGGCCAATTTGCCTTTTTTTAGGATTAACAGAATCCAAGCAGAGAGACATTATGAACAGAGCCAGATAGTTTTCTGTGAAGTTTTACGAGAAATAGGTATTGTGATGCATGGATTTAAAATTTAGCATTAAATTATGATGGTGCAATTATTCTTTATTTGTTTCTCAGGTCAGCGTTTTTTGCCCTGAGGGTAAAATCTTATCTTCTTTCTTTAATTCCTGGAAAATTCTGTACTGTAACCTTTGATAGCCTTTGCACTACAACACACCTCCAGAAATATTGCCTCAACTTACGACCACAAAATTTCAATTGCCAAGCAAGGCAGTTGTTAAGTGAATTTTTCACCATTTAATAACCTTTCTTGTTAAGCGAATCACTGCAGGTGCAGAGTGATTAACACTGGCGTAAGTGAATCTGGCTTCCCCATGGATTTTGCTCGTCAGAAGGGTCCCAAATGGGGATCGTCACATGTCCCCAGGACACTGCAACCGTCGTAAACATGAGTCAGTTGCCAAGCATCTGAATTTTGTTCACGTGATCATAAGGATGCTGCAACAGTTGTCAGTGTGAAAAGCGGTCATCATTCATTGTTCTCAGTGCCGTTTGTAATGTTGAATGGTCACCAAATGAACTTTGTAAGTCAAGGACTATTGCACTAAAATCAGTGGTTCTGCTGGGTGAGAAATGCCCTATTTTCTTCATCGGTAGGCCACACTGGCCATCTGCACTAGGGCACTTCTACCTTGTCTTTGAGCCGTGGTGGCGCAGTGCTTAGAATGCAGGCTAATCCTGCCAGCTGCCTGCAGTTTGATTCTCACCGCTTCAGGGTTGGCTCAGCCTTATATCCTTCTGAGATCAGCAAAATGAGATTTGTTGGGGGCAGGGTGCCAACTCTGTAAACCGTTTAGAGAGGGCTGTGAAGCCCTGTGAAGTGGTGTATAAGTCTAAGTGCTATTGTAATTGTTGTTGTTATTGTCTTTCAGAAGTATTGGGTTTAGACTAAGAGTATTTGTACCCTGAAGCTCTGTCGTTGCACAGATGCTGGTTGCACATTTTTGGATGTGCCTCTACGCCGCAGGCCCAGATGAAAGACAGAGTGACAGGCTGAAACAAAGAGGCATGTTGTTGACACGGGGCTTGGATGAGGACATAGCATATGTCCTGTTGCAAATTTTGACACCCCTAGTTGCAAGCTGAATCCTCAGTAGAAGCTCCTTGTACTGGCCTGGGCAAAATGAGTCACCAAAGGGTGTTTTTTACTTGTACCAACCTTTCATGACATTTGAAGAACCAAGAGAAGTACTCTGGAGCTGTGTTTCTCAAGCTTGGCAAGCGTAAGCCGGCTTGCTGGCTGGGGAATTCTGGGAGTTGAAGTCCATCTATTTTGAACTCTTCAAGCTTGACTTTAGGCAGTGGAGTCACTAGCACAAGCTTGTTTTCTGATAAAAATGAAGCCAGGTGTTCTGTTTAAAGAGCAGCCCTCTGGAAAAGGAGAACCAAGTTGGTTAGAAACCATTCTCTCTCCCTCTGTCCTCATTGATTAAACTTTTGCCAGCCCTAAGCTCATCCTCCAGGCTTACTTTAGAACTTTGGTTAACGAAACAGGGATTTCGTTTCCTCCCAAAAAAGGGGGAAATAGATTTAAAGGGATATTACAGCCTCTTCTTTTCTGCAGGAGGTCAAGGAAGACCCAGGCAATGTCTTCCATTCCAAAAAACGAAGTTGCACAACTTGGCTGCACAACGACGTTAGAAACTGACCTGCTGGCTTTTAAGCAGTGTTCTAAAAGGGGCAAGAAAATGCATTTCAAATCCTGTCTTTCTCTTTAAACTATTAATTCTGTTTATATCTTTGAAAGATAGTCCAAAAGGGAAAAACCGAACCAAACCCTTTAATGGCATCACCAAGGCCTTCTTAAAAGAACCGAAATGCCGCTTGTTTTGCTTTTCAAGTCAAAATGTAGAGGAAACCAAGTTTCCTTGCTAAACTTTTTTTTTTTTTAATTTCTTGACAAGCAACAACACATGGTACAAAATGCATGTCTTAAAAGGTTGAAGCCATGATAATTACTTGGTGCTTTCAGGGGCCAATTAAACTGCTAGTAAGAGCTGGCTATTGATATTACAAAGTTCATATATCAAAAGGAGAAGATCAGCTCAAATCAAAGTGATGATCTTGAGATCGTGTATATCATGCAAGACAAGCGTGGCCTTAATATTGTTAAAACAAGAAGGGGAAAATATTCCTAAGCATGCTGTGCCTCGGTATAAAATTGAATAAGCAAAGTTTTGCATTCTCAGGACACATTTTGCTTCTTAATCATATGTATTGCACAATGATTTCTCAATAATGAAAGGGTATGTTTTGTTACTTTTTCAATTCCTTTGCAAAGCAAGCAAAATAATTGCAATTGTTGTACTTTGTATTAAAATGCGATCCCTATGGGTTTCTTAATAAAGGAAAAAAGGATGCTTTTTTGTCTTGATTTTTCTTTTCTTTTCTTTTCTTTTTTTAAAGTTGCACATCCAGGCATAGGATAATATGAGGTGACGTAATCTTTTGTAAATTAAAAGCTATTTCACCACATGCAGGGTGTTCTCCTGAGTTAGCATATGCGAAAAAGGCAAAATAATGTAGTCCTTGACATCTCAAGAAAAAATTCAATGCAAAAAGCAAGGGAACAGAAATCCCCCAAAAATGCCATTAAGTTTTAAATTCAGTCCTTGGAATCTAGCCCAGGAATTGTGTCATTTATGAATTTGATAAATGCCAAGTATCCTAAGATTTTGTTTATGCTTTTGTACGATGAGCCTTCTGGAAATTTTCTTAGGCCTAAATGAAGACCACTTCTCTTTCGTTTTTAGCACACCCAGATCTTAATGTCCCCCACTTTCTGTCAATTTTGTTTATTCTTTCTTCAATATATATTTCACACTGTCGTCATAGACTTTGCTTAGCTTAGCTTATTTATATCCATATCATCATCTTGGAGTCATAATGATGCAGTGGTTAGAATGCATGTTGTAGGCTCACTCTGCTGAATGCCAGCAGTTTGATCCCGACCAGCTCAAGGTTGACTCGGCCTTCCATCCTTCAAGGTCAGTAAAATGAGGACCCAGATTGTTGGGGGCAAGATGCTGATTCTGTAAACCACTTAGAGAGGGCTTTAAAGTACTGTGAAGCAATATATAAGTGGTGATGCTATTAGAATATTATGATGTAGTCTACCCTATATAACTTGATCAAAGAGCAGTGATCTGAAGAATACTGTGTGAAGGAACTGCTTGCAATTTATTACGTTTCCTTTTTCTGATCTCTGCAAATTTAATCCAGCAGAACAGATGCTGCATCTGATAAGCCAAATGTTAACGTGGTTTGGTATAAAAGACTACAGGAAAATCCAATAAAGTGCATTCAAAAGATGTGCCATTTTATGTGGAGTCTGTTTTTAAACCTTGGACTCTAACCAAAACTGGTGGCAAATTGGTTATCCCCGTAATCAGCAGAAAAACACTGTATTTCTTCATTTAAAGTCTTTAGATAATTCTGTCTTGTCTATTGTTAATATTTTTAATATCTAGCTACAATCATTTCCTTCACTGCAATAACTCACTAAATTGGACTCTTCTAAGCAATACAACTTATTTCATTTTAAAGACCTGCGCTTGGTGCTTTGGGGATAATCACATCTTTTTCAGGCTGAAAGAGCTCTAAAAGTAAGTAACTCATCAGAGATTGTAGCAAATTAACATGGGGAAAAAAAACCCAAAGAGAGCAGGCAGGCAAGACATGAGTTTAATCTAAAGCCAGAGAGGCCAATAAATACTCCTTTGAGATAAAATCCAGGGGAGAGCTGATAAAGCTAAACGCATTTTTAAATATTCCTTGCAAGTTTGCAAAGCACAACCAAGTATGTGTGTGTGTGTATTCTGCCACTGCTGATTAAAGTATGTTTAAACAGCAAAGCACACGGGCTTTGGCCGATCTAAAAATAACACAAAATCCCTACTGCAAAGCAGCTGTAAGGTTTTAACAATATCTTAAATTTGCTCTCCACACTGACTCTACGTGATTTTTTTTTTTTTACTTTGCTTAAATGAATTTGAACCTGGCAGTTCGTAACTACTTGGTAAACCTTGGTTAACTGTATCACTGTTTAGCAAAATGTGTGTGATTCCAACGGCAACTTCATATGATGGATTTTTTTTTTAAAAAAGCAGCTTCTGATGAAATATTGAAAAGCAAGATTTAATCTTAACAGCTCGCTCCAGAAGTCACAGGTGCGCCATCACTGAAGGTTTTTAAGAAGAGGTTGGACAGCCATTTGTCCAGTATGGTGTAAGGCAGTGGTGGCGAACCTTTTACTTATCAAGTGCTGAAAAGTATGTGCTTTGCGCATGCCATCCACATTTGTGTGCGGCTCCTCCATGTGCGCTGCATGTGCAACTGCATCATCTATGCATGCATGCAGCTTCTGCACATGCAATGCATGCGTGCTGCATGCAGGCACTCACGCACACATGAGCAGTCACTTGTGCATGCACAGGAAAGCTCCAAAGACCAGCTGGATTTCCTGCTGCAATTGCACGCATGCACAGCAGATTCCCGAAGACCAGTTGGGTCTCCTCCATCGTGTATGCATGCATGTGCAATCGCTTGTGCATGCTCAGCTGGAGGTAAGTTGGCCGAGAGCTTGTGTGCCCAGCAAGATGGCTCTGCGTGCCACCTGTGGCACCCAGGCCATAGGTTCACCATCACAGGTGTAAGGTCTCCTGCTTGAGCAGAGGGTTGGACTAGAAGACCTCCAAGCTCCCTTCCAACTCTGTTATTCTGTTAAGCATTCCTCAAACTCCAATTGCTTTCATGTTAAGCCACATCACACATTTTGGCTGAGTGTGTTAGGCGAACATGCCAGCGTGACTGACAACATTAAGCAAAGGCTCAGCATCTTAATGTCATGCCAAGCAATGCTAAAGAGCTAGCAAGGGTGTACGTGCTACCAACCTACTCCCTTGTCACATGAGATTAGATAACCTAGCTAGAAGTTTACCCAAGGCCATTTATATTGTGCAAACCAAGTGTGGCTACTTTTGTCTCCCTGTACGAAACATGATTTGAAATTTGTACCAAACCTTGTGTCAAATTCCCTTCCCCTCCCCTTTTTTTTTAACCCAAAAGAATGGCATCTGCTCTGGATTTGTGCCCTCGGCGACTTCTCGAGTGGGATATACCAGTTTGCTAACCATGCACAGTGCCATGTTTTCCAATGTCTTCCAATGAAGGCACTTTGTGAATATCTTGGGTTCGGTTCTTGGTTGGCACCTTGAAAGTCACCGTGGGGTGCTAGAGTCATCTGAACCGTGCAATTTCAGGGCTGATGGACCAAGTGCCTCCTTCCCTGTCAAGGCAGAACTTGAGGAGCTCCAGTTACCCTGGCAGTGATGGAAGTTAAGGATAGGCCCCAGTTAGGAGAATGAGTGCGAAGCGAAGCGTTTTGAGAGTGGTGTGGTAGAATACACAAACCAGAATACAGGGACACTGAGTAGAAAAAACGGTTTTTACTTCCGTGGAAATAGAGGCATGCAAAGTCCATCAATCATCCGAATTCATACACAGTCAAGTCAATCAGTCATCAAACAGTTCAGTTCAGGGATAATCCGATAATCAAAGTCCAGTAACAAATATACAGTTTGGTACACAGAGATTGTAAACAGTAGCAAAAACTCACAGAAAATCCTCGCTGGTTAATACACGGCCCTTCTAACTCCTCAGCCACAATAACAGTAACCAGCATCTACCAGTGATTCTGGCTCCATCTTATGGCCGCTTGAGGAAGCAGCAGCATTCCTCAATTGCTGTCAGCATTACTTAAAGTTACAGTACTTAAAGTAACAATCCTGGTTTATATATTATCAACCCAACTGTTAGATTTACATGCCTAACAATGGAAGTTGTCATTCAGCAACATTTGGACATTTGCAAGTCCCTCCGAGGATGGCACACACAACAGTCAAGGAACTACCAACTCAAACAAACAGCAAACCACCACCTAGTCACGGAACCAACCAAGGACACTCCCACCATGGATAGACTAACCCTGGGATTAAAAGAGAGAGAAATTTCGGAATACTGTACAATCTGGGAAAAATTGTATTCATGGATATATAGCAGAACTAAAGATTCAAATAAATAGGAGAGACGTAGAATTGAATTTAAGATATGCCTATAGAATTCACGAATTAGAGTTGATAAGAATTCGTTGAATCATAGATAATACGTGTACCATCGGATACAAGGACTAAATAGTTAATAGGTTAAAATGTGTATTATTGTTTTTAATTATTGTATGATGGTTTTTAATAATTTGTATACTCAATAAAGTTTGTTATAAAAAAGAGACACTCCCACCAATGCTAACAGAGCAAGCTGCTTGTATATAAACAGAACAAAATCCACTCCCTTCTAGCACTGACAATGTTACCACATTTGGTAATGAAACGTCTGCAAGAAAACCACTGAATTCAGAGAGCAGCAACAATCCCATAGTCCTCCTCCTCCTTCCCCCTCCCCTGCCGTTCCCTTCCAGCATTGATGCTACCTACTCAGATCATGAAGTATGTGCAAAAAAGCAACTCAGAGAGCACCAAGGACCCCATATTCCTTTTCTTCCTCCTCTTCCTCCTCTCCACAAACCACACTCCCTGGTAGCCCTCATGATGTTACCTAGTCGGCTCATGAAACTCCTTCAAGAAATCAACCAAACTCAAGAGAGCACAAAGACCCTTCAATCCTCCCCCTCCTCTTCCTCATAAACTCAACTCTTTTCTCAGTACTGATGATGTTACCTACTTGCAGAAGTGAAATTCAGCTGGTTGTAGCCACTTTGCTAGAACCGGTAGTAAATTTTCTAAGCAGTTCAGAGAACCGGTTGTTAGAAGAAATCTTCTTTTGTTTTTTTCTACTTTACAAGGTTAATCCTGTAAGGAAGGCAGGAAAGAAACATCCTGGTGTTATTTCTAGCCTGATCTTTATTGCCCTGCTTACAG